>QKWP01001184.1:55957-76287 GCA_003550325.1 Gigaspora rosea | reverse complement strand
GGACTCAGACCAGTCTGCAGACTTCGGACCAGACCCGGACCGGACTCATAGTTGAGTCTGAGTCTGGTCTGAAGTCTGAAATTAGTAAAATTTAGAGTCTGAGTCTGGTCTGATCCCGGACTGGACCTGGACCGGACCAGACCCGGACTTGACCTAGGAGCACTAACCTGATGGTTCTACCCTAGTTGCCAACCATTCCCTATTTAATCCCTCTGATCTTCTTCCTACTGCCAGTCCTGATCTTGTATCACTGGTACAGCCACTAGCTACTAAACCTGGAGTTCGTACTGGATACTAGCCGCACTCTTAGGACTAGTTTATTCTCAATGGGAAACTTGGTAAAGTGTTTTCCCATCCCACGCAGGTATCACCTACTTTTCGGTAGCAACTTGCAGTCAGGGATTACCTGGCCGCTATCATTACCTACTTCTGCCCTTGTAAAGTTCACATGACCCCAGTACCACTCCGTTCCTCTTTCAGTTTCTTTCCCCCGAAACTTTCCTTCCCCTGGTTGCTTTCTTACTTCCAATCTGAAGACCCAGAAGGGTTGGTCTTCCCTGGCGAACCCAGGGACTCCCAACCCCTGGTACATAATTTCACAACACATGTCCTTTTCCTCTGGTGCGACTCTGGCGGTCCGGTTGGTAGGGTCCACCATAAACACTTTCGTCGTAAGTCCACTTCCGGTCAGTCTGAACCGGTCATTCCCTGTCCAATTCCTGTTTAGACACCGTCGAAAGCCAGCTACCTCTTTACTCTGGTCTTGCCAAGTATTATTCCCTGTTGTCCTACGGTTCTGTGCATAATACAGTGCCTGCGCTCTCCAGAATCTACATGTCCAGTTTTGTGCATAACACAATGCCAGAGCTCCCAATACGAGTTGGTATAATCTAGGAAACAGATTTGTACATCTGAGCTCAGAGTCCAGGTTACCGTAATGCAGATAAATTTTTCAAAATCGTCTCCAGTGGGATTTGAACTTTGTACCTTTTGTTACAACTACTTGGGGGTGACAACAATCCAACTACACTATGTCGCCACACTCTTTATGTGATGTATAAATTATCTCTTTAAAATATTATATAATAATAATAAATAAAAAATTTTATATTAAATTGTGAAAACTTGTAAAAACTTGTGCAAACCTGTAAAATTTATTTTTTAAAAAATTTTGAACACTTTGTGAAAATTTGCAAAATATTGCTAAACAATGCGAAAATATCAAATATTATCTTTTGCGTGCATTAGTTTATTGATTTGCATGAGTACACAACACCTGTAGGGGTAATTTGCATTTTTTATTTAGTCTATTTCATAATATATTTTGAAATATTTCCCATAATATAACATAATATTGTTATAGAATAGTTTTCTTGTTAGATACAAAGTAAAGCGAAGTTTTACAGTTTTACAGTTTTACAGTTTTACAGTTTTACAGTTTTACAGTTTTACAGTTTTATAGTTTACAATTTTATAGTTTTACAGTTTTACAGTTTAACAGTTTTATAGTTTTACAGTTTTTAATTATTATCTTTATATTATTATATTATTTTATTACTCGCTTGAAAGGTATATAAACCCTAGCTTTCTGATCTTCTATACAATAGCTTTTTAGTTTAAACTCAGATTCTTCTTGTTCTCCCTCTAATATTTAAAATAGTTATATCTCTTGAATATTATTATCTAAATAAATAAAGGGTACTGCTATTTACACCATAGTTTTTGCTATTTGCACCATGGATTTTGTATAACATTAGATTATCAATCAACCTTTTCTATTTGCACCATGGTATGGTTATACAAAAATTGAAAAATCCTATTTTGCACCTCTATATGTTGTTAATTTACAAAAAAGATGAGTTTTTATTGGTACAACATGAAATAGTCCAAGGTTATACAAAATTGTAAAAATCTGGCCTGCATTATGTTAAGGCCTTAAAAAATTAGGGTAAGGGTTGGCCCGCATTATAAAATTAGAGTTAGGGTTGGCCCGCATTATAAAATTAGGTTAGCAGGCCTACTAGATTAGGTTACCAAAATAAGACTTGTGTAATGTTACATGATATTAATGGCACGAATAACTGTTAATCTACAAAAAAAGGTGAGTTTTTATTGGTGCAATATGAAAATAGGCCAAGGTTATACAAAATTGCGATAATCTGGACCGCATTATGTAAGGCCTTAAAAAATTAGGGTAAGTGTTGGCCTAAATTATGAAATTAGGATTAGGGTTGGCCGCATTATAAAATTAGGTTAGCAGGCCTATTAGATTAACAAAACAAGATTTGTGTAATGTTATACAATATTAACAGCACAAATAACTGATAACTGTTAATTTACAAAAAAAGATGAGTTTTTATTCATGCTATATATATTACCATGGTGCAAATAGAAAAGGTTGATTAATGATCTAATATTATACAAAATCCATAGTGCAAATAGCAAAAACTATGATGTAAATAGCAGTACCCTAAATAAAGTATATCTTTGCCAAATAAATATTCTTGCCATTTAATAAATATACCCTGAACTGCTCTAGTGAAATAATATTCCACTTCCATACATCGGGAAAATAAATAAGGCACAAATTTGCAACCCTGGAAAATTTTAACAAATTTTGCAATAACTTATGATCCAGTGATCCAAATTTAATGATTTTGGTACCATTCGATCCGTCTCAATGAGATGGATCAAATGGTACCAAAATCGTTAAATTCCAATTACTAGAATACAAAAAATCACATTCATGTGAATTTTATAAATATTGAACGATCTTGCTAACCAGTAGTTCAAATTTAATGATTTTGGTACCATTCGATTCCTCTCTATGAGACAGTTCAAATAGTACCAAAAATGTCAAAATTGGATTACTGATTAACAAGTTATTCGTAAAAAACAATTTGCGGTGCGCAGAAATTTAAAAAAAAAATTTAAATTTTTGCACAGAACTGCGCCGCAAATTGCTTTTTACAAATAACTTGTTAACTAGTAATCCAATTTTGATGTTTTTTGTATCATCGAACCGTCTCATCAAGAGGAATCGAATGGTACCAAAATCATTAAATTTGGACTACTGGTTGGCAAGATCATTTAATGTTTATAAAATTAACATAAATAGAATTTCTTGTGTTCTAGTGATTGGAAATCAATGATTTTGGTACCATTTGATCCGTTTCATTGAGACGGATCGAATGGTACCAAAATTGTTAAACTTGGACCACTGAATCACAAGTTATTACAAAATTTGTTAAAATTTTTCAGGATCGCAGATTTGTACAGATTTGTGCCTTATTTATTTTCCCGATATACCGCTTCATATCTTCTCTGACCCTTACAAGATCCCTGTTGCTATATACTGTGTTACAAGTACTATATTGAAGGCTATAGTCACTTGTAACATTTTGGTGCCTTCTAGCAGAAACATTTAAAACAGCCAGAATACTAGGACCTCTCTTCTCTTTTCTCTGCAAGAATATTTCTTTGGTTACCTCTCCTCTTCCTCTTCTCTCTTCTAATTAAATAATTGTTTTTGGTTTTTCTATCAAATTAAAAAAGATTTGTTTAGAAGAGCATACTTGAAGCCTTTTGTATTTGTTGCACCGGTATTTTCTTGTCGAATTAAAAAAGATTCGTTCAGAAGGGTATACTTGAAGCCTCTGCTTTTGTAGCATTTTCTTTTGTTTTAGTATTTTTTAGTTAAATTTAAGTTAGTTTTAAAACCAAATTAAAAACCCTCTACCTCTTAGTTAGTACATTGAAACCCTTACCTATTTTCTTACATTTGTAGTTAAAAAATATTAGTTGTTAAACTTTTAGGCCTCTTTATAACTAGAGTAAATAAAGCCTACCAAATTCATCACCAACAAATTGAAACACATGATGCTTATCATCCATCTGCTCTTGCTACCACCGTTCTCCAACTTAGTCACCCAGATTTATTTTGTACTGTTTGCTATTTACCTTATAGCTATCATTGACATTTTTGATATTTTTGGAATCAGTACCAGGACACTTATTTTGCTGGCCAATACTCAGAAGTTACAGTTGACGCTTTCTTTATCTTAACTCATCCAAATAGTTATAATACATGTAGAGCTACTGCTCGTGATATTGTTTTTAGCTGCCAATACTATAATTCTTATTTGGACTCTAAAGAAATTATTGCTGATTTACTCCGACAACATACTCGGTATACTTTTACTCCTACCTTATCAGCAGATTTTCCAGCTAACATCTTTGACCCCATATCGAAGGCCTTACTACTTCTACTCCTCCACTTGGGGTCGTCTAAAGCGGAGACAAATCATGTAATCAACCACCAATCAAAATTATAGAATTTTGATGATCTTTGGCGAAGCAAAAATGAAAGAGAAACGAAAACTTTGAAAAATACAAAAAACGGTAGTCTAAATCTACCTTGATGTGTTAATCAAAAATGTCAGGAAGGCAATTTTGCTTATATATATTTACCTAAAACCTAATCTAACCCCAATATATGATGACTCTAGTCCTAAAGTTAATTGAAAAAATTATTATATATGAGTTGTCTCCACTTTAGACGTTCACTCCACTTGGCCATATTATTGATACTCTTGAACATCTCTCACCTATAATTCAAACTACTACTGACAATTTTGAATTTAGCCTTATGCCTACCTCTCGACCTGTATGTACCTTACAACCAGAAGATTTAGATAGCCAAGCAGGACCATCCCATTCTATGCACTCTACTACTTTAGCACCTTACAACGAAGATACTATCCAAATACCCTTTCTACCTATACTTCTATTTCCAACCTCTCCTCTTAGTGAAATTCCTCTAGATAATCCTTTTTCTCCTTAACATACTCTACCTTCAAATTGAGTTGCTTGATTTATAAACAATATCAACCTTATTGCATATTTTCAACGCACACCTCAACTGACAACTGCTCCTTGCCCACCTGTAGTTACTGAAGTCTATCCTGAAAACAGTTTTTCACCTAATAATGCTCCTCTACGCACTCCTCCTCTACAACGCCAATATCAATCCTTTAATCCTCAACTAGAAATTGTTCAGCCCCAGATAATTAGAGCTTATCCTGACCAGAGAATCATTGAACCATAAATTCATCAAAAAGAAATAAATTTCGCAGAAGAAAATTTAGAAGAAATAAATTTAGACAGAATTTTAGACGAATTAGCAGACCTACAAGGAGAAATAAACTATTAAGAAGAACTAGAATAAGAAGAAGAACATTTAGACCCTAACTCAAAAGACACTATAGAAAACGAAGAACTAGAACCAGAATTAGATATAGGAGACAAAGCTTTACGAGATGCTGCTACTGCTATGACTGCTCTTGCTAATGCTCTCAGATGTGGTAGTGAAAAGTCTTTTATTAAAATAGACTATTATTAGGGTAATAGAACTCAGGACCCTATTATCTGGGTAGAAGAATTTGAATGAGCTACCAAGGCTAACCATTGGAGCCCTGCTCGCCAATTGGAATTGGCTACTGCCTATATGAAGGACAGTGCCCAGGAATGGATCTATAGCCTTGCGAATGCCCCTACACATTTTTATTATGTTCGGCATGGTCAAAATATTGATAGTAATAATGTCTATAGCTTTACTCACCTGTTCAAAGAAAAGTTTAGTACTACAAAACAAAAGGCCACCTGGCAGAACCAACTCTTTGAAATTAAACAAGGCACAGACACTATTGATACCTATGTTAGTTGCTTCAAGCAATTAAAGAGATGAGTAGATCCTTTTAATGCTTTTCCTGTTGCAGTTATAATGCAATTCTTTATTCAGGGACTATGACCTGAATATGCTATAAATGTTCAAGCTACTGAACCTGCTGACTTAGCCGCTGCTATTGCTGAAGCAAGAAATGGGAAACTGGTCAAATGATAACCTCTGATCATAATGCTAATGATACCAACCAAGCCATTGAGCGCTTTACTGAACAAAATTGCCAAGCTTAGTATAAATCTTGCTGAGCAACAGGCTGCTCCCCCTACTGTTACTCCTGCATACTACACTGACCAAAGCAAGGACTGACCCCAATCCAATGCTAGAAATACCACATGCTATTACTGTAGACAAAAAGGACATTTTATCCGGAATTGTCATACTCGATACCAGGACAACAGGAAGGACTACCAGGGATACCAATTCCAAGGTAGAAGCATTAATTACTCCCTAGGAGTAACTGATCCTATGACAGATCCAGATCCAGAAATATAAGCCAATCCCAAGATAGGAATTATAACTGCTCTGGATATGACCAATCCAGAAGCTGAAGCCAGTCCCGTGATAGATACAGAAATAACTGAAGCCATCACTTCTCTGATCGAACCAGATCATGCAATCGATCCTCTGCTCCCTATCCTCATGATGTTTATACTCTTAACACTGCCAATGATATACCTATGAAGAGTTTGAAGCTTTCTTGACTAATGAAACTATTAGAATTGCTCTCTTAATTATAGATTGAAGAATTCAAAACCCCTCAGACCTAGACACCTACCTTTACCACTCCTGTTAAATGCAATATTAAACTCTATAGAAAGCCTTACTATGCTGTAATTGATAGTGGTGCTGCTATTAGCATGATCTCTAGCCAAGTGCTACCTCTTATTCATTACTTTTAGGTAATGACTGGTCACAAAAAGTAAATGTAAGTTATAGTTGGAAAAACAAAGCCAATACCCCCAGGTAGAATAAAAAAAAAATTCATGTACTACCATCTATGAACATGATCAACCGTTGCCTGCCCAACCTATTATCACTGATGAAAAGGAACTAGAAAAGTTTGAACAGGAATATCTCAGCCAATATAGTAAAAATAGAACCTAACAATTGGACAACTATCACTCATAGATCCAGACCCAGCGCCTTCTTCACTAAACAGAAATGTAGCTGTTGCTACTCCTTTAACCAACCTTTATGCTGACTGTCCTAACAATGAATGTTACTGTTGCTATCGTTACGGACATTTTGCTGCATACTGCCCAAAGCAAGCCCCTAAGCAAAATATCTGCAGAACCTGCTCTCAACCTGGCCACTTATATAAAGACTGTTCTGATAATCTATGTTATCAGTGTAGAGAATATGGACACATTGGAGCTAATTGCTCCCAAATGACCCAACTAGGTAGAACTGACCTAGTAACCCATAAAATCTTTACTGATGATGTACCTACTGTTAGCTTTCGCCCTTATATGGTACCTCTAACTGAACAAACATTTATTAATGAAGAGATACAATGAATACTAGATAACAAGTTAATAAGAGAGTCTTCTAGCCCTTGGGCCTCTCCTGTTATATTAGTAACTAAGAAAAATAGAAAGAAAAGATTTTGTATAGACTACCAAAAACTCAATGCCATTACTAAAAAGGACCAATACCCTCTACTCCGGATAGATGAAATGCTTGACTTACTTGCTAGAGCCACTTATTTTTCTACCCTCGATCTGATGAATGGATACTGGCAAGTAAAAGTACATCTAGAAGATAGAGAAAAACTGCTTTTATTACCAGATACGGAGCCTATGAGTTCAATGTCATGCCCTTTGGACTTTGTAATGCTCCTGCTACTTTTCAATGCCTTATGAATAAAGTTTATAAAGGCATAGCTTATAAATATATAGTAGTATACCTAGATGATACCAATGTCTTCTTACGAACATTTAATGACTATATTAAGCATCTAAGAGAAGTATTCACCAGGATACGTGAAGCAGGATTAAAGTTAAACATAGAAAAATGTAATTTTTGGATGAAGCACCTACTTTTCCTAGGACACATAATAGAAGAAAAAGGATTCTCCCTAGACCAGACAAAATAATTGCTGTTCAGCAAATTCAACCTCCAAAAAGTGTTACCTAGCTACGCTCATTCTTAGGTCTTGCTGGATACTATCGACGGTTCATTAAATACTTCTTCTCTATTGTTTATCCTCTTAATCAATTATTCCATAAGGACAATACTTATGAATAAAATAACCAATGTCAAAAGCCATTGATGAACTCAAACACTACTGCCCCTATTTTAATATACCTGGACTACAAAAAAGAATTTTTCTTAGTCATGATGATTCCTATACTTGATTTGGAGCTACTCTAAGTCAAATATCGGATGATAAAAAGGAATACCCAATTGCTTATGCTAGTAAAAGTTTAAAAAGAGAAGAAATGAATTATGGAGCCACTGAATTAGAATGTGCTGCCAATTGAACATATCCACAAATATTTTGGTACAAGTCACTTTACATTAGTTACAGACCACTCTGCTTTTAAATAGTTAAAATTTTCGCAACCAAAAGAACATTTAGGCTGATGAATAATAAAACTCCAACCTTATTATTTTACTATTGTACATAAACCTAGAAGAATCCATTCAAATGTTGATGCTCTTTCTCAATTACTGACCCAGACACACACTTTTACTATTGCTGTTACATAAACTTGGACCAATATCAAAATTTAGTAGAATATTTAGAAACGAACAGATGCCATGTATTATAAGATATCTGAATGTTACTATTAGGATCAAATGTTCAAAGATGTTCAAAATTATACTCGCTTATATGAAATCTGACAAAAACGAGGCAAAAGTAAAAGAAAAGAACCTCTTCTCCCTATTCAAGTTGAAAGAGCCTTTGAACAAATAGGCATAGATCTAGTAGGACCTCTACTAATGACTGCTTGCAACAATCATTATATTATTGTTGCAACTGATTACTTTACTCACTGGCCTGAAGCTAAAGAAGTACCAGATGCAGATGCAAAAACTCTAGCAAAGTTCATCTTTGAAGAAATTGTTTGCAAACATGGGCCCCCAAGATTATTCTTTTTGATAATGGAAAGAATTTCACTATCAATTACATGGTCATTAAATTTTTTATGTGAATGATCTATGGAGCTCTAAATTGCTCAGAAATCACAGGTCCAAGGACGTTTCTGCCACTAATCCACTTTATGACTTCCTATTAATATTATATTTAGCAATTATAAAATAATTGTTAAGCCCTAAGTACTATATACAATCAGAATCAAGATTTTGATTGCTTTCCTGGTAAGAATGTAGATTATTGCACTTTTTGCATAATGTATACAAAATTAGAGCATCTAATTAGAATAAGATTTTGTGGATGAATGCAAAATTCAAATGTTTTCATATTGCCACAAAATAACAAGTTCTTGTATAGGTAGAGTTTAGATACAAATGCTAATTTTTAGTACTGAATTTGTTTGCTATAACGTGTTTCTATGCATGAATCTAGCAACTGAGTAGTTAGAAATGTTATTATAGCTAAAATATAAAAGCGATTATAATATAAGAATCATCATACTGTAACAAATAATTTTTTCCTTTGCCTATCACTTCTGCATTAGTAAAATTCATAAAGTTGTCACATACCTTCCATAATTGTATCACCATAGCTATGTTAATCTTATCTTTTTAGTATTTGGTATTATTAATTATTCTTAGTGGCTTAATTATACAGACATTATTCAAAAAGCGTAAAATGTAGTAGTAACAGTATAAAAATATAGTAGTAGTAGTGTAGTCATAGTTGTTGAAGTGTAAACTTATCTATGATTTAGAATTTATATAAATAGTTGGTCCGACCCTTTGTTCATTATCTTGTACCTTATAAAAAAATTTTCAGAAAAACATGGAAGCTGAACACAGAAACATACATAAAAATATGTAAAAAATATGTAAAATGTATACTTTTCATGTTTTTGGACACAAAAATACACTGTATTTTTAAACACAGAAAAGGGTATTCCATGTTTTAGAAAACACAGAAAATATAGTGTATTTTCCTGTCCTAAAACACAAAAAGTGTACAGTTTATGTATTTTTTACATATTTTTACGTATGTTTTTGTGTTCAGTTTCCATGTTTTTCTGAAAATTTTTTACATAAGAGCATCTAATGTATGCTCTCCTTAAATTAAGAAAACATAAATATACATTCTTTTTAAAATAAATAGCTAATAAATTATTAATTTCTGCGTCTTATCCTAATTTATATGATCTTTCTAAAGTAAACCATCAGAGTTAAACTCGGCATGAGAGTACCAAGCTTTCCTATATGATGATTACAATATTCATACAAGGTATCAGCTTGCTATATCAATATGCTCAGTTGGGATTTATAGCTTCATAACCGAATTTGAATGGGTTACTGCAGGTATCCTGGCTTAGCTATATTTGATTAGCTGATATTCGTAAATTATTATGTATCCAATCAGATTCCAGATTTTGCTGACGAATGCAAAACTCGAACTGAACTATCCACTTCATACTTCATACTATATTCTTGGTAAAATTGATAATAAATTAGAATCCAAAAATTGATCAAAATTTTTAAGATATCTTTGACTGTTTTGAAATATATTAGCAGGTATAGTGTTATACATATATAAACACATTATCTCAAAAACTGTTTAATTAATCAGTGCAAAATAAAAATGTTCTATGTTGCCAAAAGCCCTTCTTAAATGTAAACACTAACCCTAATATGAAAAATTGTATTAAAAATTTTATACCGTATAAGTGCCCATCTGCACAGTAATTAATTAACCTGAGCATTATTTTGGATATGCCCATATGCGTTATTTCGAAATAAGAGTTGGATTCAATATAGTCATTCTTCCATAAATGCATTTAATTAGAAAAAGTAGATTTACATTTCCAAATTCGGAATGTTAAATCCTGGGTCCTCAAGTCGCAGGAAACCGGCTGGTTGCGGCAGCATGCAGGCTTGAGATACTTACCTCTGTAGTAGAGACAGCTGCATGGCTTGAGACACGAACCCCCGAAAAGTACGCTTGTAAGGGATTTTCTGGGTAACCAGATTTCGGGTACACCAACTTGGAAGCATAAAGCGCCTACCTGGCAATACACACCAAATTGAAGTGACGTATTAGGAAATGTGGGTAAAGTGACGGACATGTGGATGTTGATTGTTGGTTGGAAAGGGATGTACAAATCCAGGTCAACTATATAAATGGGAATATTGGAGGCTCTGGTGAGTTTTAGCTATGGATAAAAGGTTTTATAGCCAGAAGTCTAGTCTCAATACTTGTATATAATATGTATGTATAAAAGGCACTACCATATATCAATTTGCTTAAGTATTAATAAAGTTTGGGGCAGGAGCTACACCCCTAATATTAAAAAAAAAAAAAGAAAAGTAGATTTATCGAATGCACACTTGTGGATATTACATTAGGCAGATCAAATGATGTATATTTATAAAAAGAAGTGTATATAAAGTGCACTTATAGCATATAGAAAGAAAGTGCATATAAAATGCGCTTATAAAGGATGCACTTATAGAAGATCAATTGTATTCATTTTTTCAATAATAATTATATGCTACATTGGGTAAGCATTAATTTGGAACTCCTATGGGTATTAATTTGTAACCACTTAAACTATTTTTGAAGATTTGACTTTCAAAATAACCCCCATGAGCGTTATTTCATGCTTATACAGTATACAAAACTTATAAAAACTTAAAAAAATTTAAAAAAATATAAAACATATAATAGGTGCCAAACTCTATAGATGCATGTGTATTATAATAAATATAAAATTAAAACTTACTCATCACAAACAAGTATACTGCAAACCCTTCCATATCCAATTTAATGTAAAAGTCTTTTCCAAGATAATGCTTAAAATTTGAAAAACAAAATGTTCAATATGCTGCACTATCCATCGTCTTGTCAATCCAGTTTAATAATATCATTTTTATAAATTATTGATCATATCAATTTATAAAGTTTAAAAAGTATTGAAATTATGCAGATAATTGTCCAAATATTTATAGGCATGCACCTGACATTATAGCATTTCATGCAGTATTTTTTGCATGTTTTGGATCTTGTACACAAATTATAGGTCCAACTCCATCCATAATGGGGCATGAAAAGTTAATATTTAAAACAGATTCACAAAATGTTAGCTTTTCAAAAGTTTGAGTATTAAGAATTGATTGTTGTACCTAGAACCTGTAATAGCACCATTCAATCCTAATGACAAAATATGAAGTTGCAGTTGTAGTGCTATTTTTTCAATTAATTTTCTATATAGCTTTTTAATATCTTCAACAGTATCTGATCCATTATCAGGAATAAAAGTAATAACAACTAGTAGAAACCTTGGTAAAGGTATCTTTAAAATTTAAATATAAATTTGCATTTATTAAATAATTGTTAATATATATAATAATATGGGCTAAGTGCTGAGAAAAGAGACCAAATTGTCAAAAATAAAAAAAAATCTATTAAAAAATTGTTAATTTGGACTCTTTTTTTCAGTATCTGTATAAGATCTATTTTGAAAATAACTTTATAAATATTGTAATTGCTATATTTTATAAGGTTATCTTTAAGACAAAAATATTATATTGTCATTTCTGTAAATATATACACGAACAGCTTTAGCAATTCCATTTGATAATTTAATTTTTGTAATTATATTCGGAATATCTGAGTAAATATTTATGCATGTCTCTTCTTCCAAAAGAATTGATCCAACAATACATCCAAGTGTGGAAAAATATCTTACTGTATTTTAATTTGGTATTATCTGTCATCGCAACAATTGGACCATTGTATTAAATAGAATCGACAAGTCATTTAAAATGAGCAACTTTTTCAAAACAAAGATCTGGATTGGTTAAATAATCTTCATTATTACAATACAATTTCTAATTATTAATAAATTATTGTAGAGTCTATTATAAGAATATAGTAATTAATCTATAAAAAACTTGAAATTTTTATTATAAAAACCATAAAAAGAGCCAGGCATAGGGTTTTTGTTGTTAACTTACATATAAGCTACCGTAACTTACACTGCAACTTACTATAACTTACTTTAACTTAATTTATATGTAAGTTATAGTAACTTAATACAACTTAATGTAACTTACCATATAAATTATATTGTTATATAAGTTTTAACAACTCTAGTTAGCTGCAATGTTGAGATCTTGATAGTACCCCAAAATATATAGAAAGTGGTAGGGTTTTAGTTTGCTTATTTTTGGCCTTTTTATGCAAATTATTTTCTTTTATAGTAATTAGTTTGCTTATTTTTGCTTTTTTTCTTGCAGATCTTTCTATATTTAGTCATTTTTGTAAAACCTTACCCTTTTGTAGATATTACGGGGTCCTATCTTGATAGTACCAAATTTTAATTTTAAAATTCTAATATGATATTAAACTAAACATTAAATAATAAAAAAAAAATATTAAACAGGTGGCAATTATTTTACTAAAAATTAATTATTCACTGCAAGTTTATTTTACTGACAGTTATTTTACCGAAGCTTATTTTACTGACAAAGTAATTCTGGTCATTTTCGTTAGAATCAGAGTAAAATTAGGGTTATGCTTTTTAAAAAAAAAACTTATCAGTAAAATATACTGTTAGTAAAACAAACTTATCAGTAAATAATTGTTGGTGAAATATGGTGTTGATGAAGTGATTGTCAGTAAAATAATACGAACCCCTATAGATTTAAACAAAATTTATCTAATTAAAAATTTTTAAAATTCAAAATATTCATTGAAAGTACTATCAAGATTTCAATTTTTTGAACTTCAAGTATAGTGATACAGGTCGATGAAAAAATCGCGGGCCGAGGCCGATCCAAAAAAAACTTGGACCGGTCAACCGGGCTGACCTTTTGCTAGTGTAATTTTTTCTGATCAGAATCAGTCAACATTTATCTATATTAAACGTGTAAAAAGCCATCAGGTAATTTTTTATCGAATTCTAGTAATATTGAATAATTTAATTTTTATTCTTTTTGTCCTTGAGAAAAATTCTAGCATGTTAGTATTTCATGTTGTTAGATTGTCTATGTCTCCGAACATTCTTATTATACTTAGATTATATTCGCTATTTGCAGTTTATCACCTAAATAAGCCAATTCTCTTACATTATTATAAATGACTAGCCGATTTTTATTCAATTCCTGGCCTGAAATATACTTTAGAAGATAATCAATTCTAACACTTCTCTTACCAACCAGCCCAGCCCACAAAGGTGCGGGCTGAGGGTCGACTCGCATATCGACCCGGCCGTTGGGCCGGGGTTGACCCGTATCACTATTCAAGTAGTATTATTATAAATAATATCTGAGTAATTGGATTTCTCTTCCTTCCAAATTTTGGTGAAATAAATCGAGGGCTCTTGAACTAATACTTCCTAAAATAATCAAAAAATTTGTAAACTCTTCACTATATTTTATATTTTGGTTGCCTTTCTTCTTGGTTTTTCGTTTAGCAGCATCACTCATCACTTGGCAAAGCTCTAAAAGTACTAGCAAATTTTTAAATGCTCCATTTATAGCCTTATTAGCCAACATAATCCAAGGATTTGATTGATTCTCATTATTGTCATTAAGTAAATTCCACATGTCATAAAGGTCATGCTTTTGAAAATGATTTTTTAAGGAGATAAAATTTAGGCATTAATTTAATGTTTTCTGATGATGGTATTTTTTGGACAGATCCAGGGTGTAGATGAGATTTTCTGGGTCACGTGATAACCCAGCCTCCAATCACCTTCTGATTAAGATCAGGCAAATCCCCTCACCAGTTATACAGATTATATATATACAACCCCTTTAAATTTTTGTTTACATCTTTTAATTTTTTTTTGTGCTATCACTTTACTGCCTCTTTTCGTCACTGGAGTCATCATTTACTGGTGCTTCTTTGCGTCGCTAGTATCATCGTCATTTTACTGGAGTCTCATTTCGTCGCTAGTGGTTGTTGTCGTTTATTAGTACCACTTTTTGTCGCTCATGCTAGTGCCTCTTTTTGTTGCTCGTGCCGGTGGTCCTAGTGTAAATTCAAAAATCAAAATTTACAAAAAAAAGAAGGTTAGTTCAAGTCAAGAAAAAAAAAGGAAGAATATAATGTAAGAAAAAAATACTTGTCTTTTTAAACTTGGTTTCCGTAATCTACGTTTCATCATTGTACTGATTTATTTCTGTATTTGTTATACAGGTTAAATCGCAAAATTAGTGTAAGAGGTACTTGCGCGGTTTAGAGTTAGGGTTAGGATTAGCATAGTATTAGTATAGAAATAGTTTTATTAGTATAAAGATGGTTTATATAAAAAATTATGTAAAACAAAATAAAATAATTTAAGTAATTTTTAAACCGAATTAAAAAAAAAAATAAATAAAATAAAGCTTACCATATAGTGATTCATGAAAAAAGCTTCCATAGTGCTTTATCATTTAAATGAAAAGAGTGCCACTCTAGTACATGTATGTAGACTGCTTTATGAGATCTTAATGGTCTTGGTTTCTCGTGTTAGAATAAATAATTAAAAACGAATTAAAAATTAAAAAATTTAAATATGTTAAAATATTAAATTAAGAAAATTTTAAAAAAAGAAATAAAACGAATAAATAAAATAAAAAAGAAATAAAACAAAATAATAAAATAATTAATTAAAAAAAATTTAACACGAATTAATAAAAAAATTTAAACAAAAAAATAAAAATTTAAATAAGAACGATTAAAAAAAAAAATTAAAAAAATAGAACGATTAAAAAAGAAAAAAAAGTTTTTTTTAATTTTTTTTAATTGTTCTATTTTTTTTATTTTTTATTACCAGTATTTTTTTTTGATTTAATTTTTTTATTTAATTCTGGTTTAAATTTTTTTTTAATAAATTATTTTATTGATTTTTTATTTATTCTTTTTTTTTTATTTTTTTTTTAATTTATTATTTCGTTTTATTCTTTTATTATTTTTTTTTAAATTAAATATTTTTTTAGTTTTTTTTATTTAGTTTTTTTATTTAATATTTTAATTTATTTAAATTTTTAATTTTTAATTCGGGTTTAATTATTTATTCTAAATTATTTCTTTTTATTATTAGTGTACGTACATCGCGAGAAACCAAGACCATTAAGATCTTTTGAAGCAGCCTATATATATACTAGCGTGGCACTCTTTTCAATCAATAAAAAATACTTCGGAAGCTCTTTTCATGAATTGCTTTACGGTAAGCTTTATTTTTTATTTATTTTTTTTTTAATTTGCGTTTAAATTACTTAAATTATTTTATTTTATTTTATATAATTCTTTACATAAACTATCTCTATACTAATAAAACCATTTCTATACTAATACTACACTAATCCCAACCCTGACTCTAAACTGCTTACACTAATCCTGCAATCTAACCCGTATAGCAAATACAGAAATAAATCAGTATGACGATGAAATATAAAATGAGACAGAAGCTGAGTTTAAGAAGACAAGTATTTTTCTTACATTACATTCTTACTTTTTTTTTTCTCGACTAGAACTAACCTTCTTTTTTTTTGTAGGTTTTGATTTTCGAATTTACACTAGGACCACTGGCACGAACGACAAAAAGAGGCACTAGCACGAGCGACAAAAAAAGGCACTAGTAAACGACAACAATACCAGTGATGAAATGAGGACCACGACGCAAAGAAGCAATGGTAAACGACGACTCCAGTGATAAAAAGAGGCAGTAAAGTTTTGACGCCACAAAAAAAATTAAAAGATATAAACAAAAATTTAAGGGTTGTATATATATAATCTGTGTAACTGGGGAGGGGATTTGCCCGATCTTAATCAGAAGGTGATTGGAGGCTGGGTTATCACATGACCCGGAAAATCTCACCTACACCCTGGATCTGTCGCATTTTTTGTAAAAGTCTATTGCAGAGGTATTTACCAGACCGAATATAATAACATTTATTACAAATATTGCCTTTTTTGCAACTCCTGAACACGTCTTAGCACACATAGTATTACCTATAATAAATATTCAGAATAGCAATAATTATAATTTTTTTAATACCAGTTTTGTGTATCTAATTCAGAAAAAAATAGTCTATTAAATTGAGCAGAACTTTTTATTAAAAGTTCTGCTCAATTTTATTGACAATTTATCCGAATTAGATATACAAACTTTATAATAATCTGAATAATCTACCATTTTGATCTATTTGCCAAGTAAACTCTGCATATATGGCATGATTTAGCATTTACTTTTGATTATAAGTAAGCTTTTTTCTATTGTTTATGAGCCACGGCTTATATATGATATGAACCACCAAATTGTGCTAAAGAATGCTTGATATAATTAAAAATTTGTTCTGATTGAAGGCCTTGAAAGAGTGACTGTTTTTTAAATATATTTTTATCACTTAAAGTAGAAACAATTACCCCCAAATAATCTATGTAAGGTTATATTTAAGTATCGTAGTAAAATTTCTTTGGTTAGCAGTTTTGGTTTGGTATAAATTTGATCAAACTTTTACACATTTTTGAAATATAACTTTTTTTTTTTTAAAAAAAAGAACATTCTCTAAAAAAAAAGAACATTCTCTAAAAAAAAAAAAAAAAACGGAACATTCTCTAAAAAAAAAACAACCTGTTTATCGGAAAATTTTTTAGATAAATACTAATCGATATATAACAATTAATCATTTTATATCGATTAAAAAATAACGTTATTTATCAAATAAACTAGATAAAACTCGATAAATATCTATAATCGATATATATCGTAATTAAATATAAATCGTTATACATCTGCTAATTGATTATTATCATATACATTTGAATCGATAAATAATGATTTAAGTTATTAATCGTTATATAGCAGATAGCAGATCATCAATTTATAGTTCTGCATACAATGCGTGTCGAAAGAAATTCATAATTTTGAGATCTTTGCTTATAAATTTGTGCAATTAGTAATCTTTGCATATCTAGATAGATCTACCGGATCTGTTTTTTTTATTTTTGATCTTTTTTTTCAATTTTTTTTTTTCGTTTCGATTTATATATATATATTTTTTTTAGTTTATTTTTTTATTAATTTATATATTTATTTTTTTTTTAGTTTGATTTTTTTATTAATTTATGTATTTATTTTTTTTTCAGTTTGATTTTTTTTCTTTATATATATCTGTAGATTTTTTTTATTTATACTGTATATTTTTTTTTATTCAAATTTTTTTTTCATTTTGATTATTTATTTTTTTTATTTATTTTATTTATTTATTTTTTTTGGTATTTATTTCATTTTTTTGATTTATTTTTTTCGTATTTTCATATTTATTTTTTTTATTTTTTTTTCATACTATAGTAAAACGGGCTTAAAGATTGGATTAGAATAATCATAGAGTAGAAATCTTCTACTTGCCTCACGGAAAGTACTCTTCTCTGCTACTATTTAGAAGTTGGCCTATTACTATTGCATCTTTTTCTAATGGGGAAGCATACAGGACCTATACGGCATATGCCACTTATATGCACATGGTACTTCTACTTATACGGCAAATGTGCCATACTGCCGTGGTAGTTGCGCTGAAAATAGCTACATTCAAGATTTTAAATGTTTGCATCTCTAATGAATACTTATATAAAAAGCCACGTGATAGGTTAATATCAATATCGACATATGTTATTGATATTAAAACATAAAAACTAACAAAATAAAATATAAATTAAAAGTAAATTTGCGATATAATTAAGAAAGTGTAAAAAAAATTATTTTAAGCATAGTTTGTTATATTTAAAATTAAATAAACTTGGTTCATAAACTCGAGCTTGAACTTAAAGTTAACCCGAAGTTTATGCTTTGAGTTTATGAACTCAAGTTCAAACTCAAGTTTAACTTTTAAAGTTTGATTAATGTTTATGAACTTCAGTTAAGTTCGTTTTTTCTTTGAACTTCTTGGGACTGAACCAGAACTGGACTGAATGAACCACTTAACATCCCTATATTTACTTAGTAGAAAATCGGTTTGTTCATTGGAAAACTCTAGATTTCAAAAAAGGCAAAAAACAGTAGTAAAATTTTTTACGATTTACTATGTTATTTCACTATTCTTAGGCAAATTACAAATTAATCTAAAATAAACTATTAAAAATTAACTTTAAAATAGCCTATAAATTAATCTTAAAACAAACTATAAATTAATCTAAAATGAACTATAAATTAACTCTAAAATGAACTATAAATTAATCTTAAAATAAACTATAAAATAAACTTAAATTAAATCTAAAATGAACTATAAAATAATACAAAAATGAACTATAAATCAACTCTAAAATAAACTACAAATTAACTCTAAAATAAGCTAAAAATTAATCCAAAAGTGAACTATGAATTAACTCTAAATAAATTATAACTTAACTCTAAAAGAACTATAAAATTATTCCAAAATAAATTATAAATTAAATCTAAACTTTACTATAAATTAAATCTAAAATTCATAATAAATTACCTTAAAATAAACTTTAAATTAACTCAAAATAAATTAACAATTATTTTTAACAATTAACTCTAGAAAAAAAACTAATAATTAATCTAAAATGATCCAACTATTAACTCTAAAATAACCTAAACACTCTTTTAAAATATAACAAAAATTGGATCTAAAATAATTAATTTTAATTAACTAATAATTAATCTAAATTTAACTAATAATTAATGCTAAAATTTACAAAATTAACTCTAAAATAAATCAAAAATTAACTCAAAACTTACCAAAATTAACTATAAAGCAATCCAAAAATTATCTATAAAATAAAAAACAATTAATTTTGAAAATAAATCAAAAATTATTTACAAAATAAACTATAAATAAACTAACAATTATTTATAATATAAACCAATAATTAATACTAAAATAATCTAAAAATGCATCAAATTAGCATATTTATCTTTATTTTACTTAAAATTTAGAGACTATATGCATGATTTTGAAATTTGATCAAAAAAGTCAAATTTAAGTATCATTTTTTAAAATTTTAAATAAAATAAATACAACAAAATGATTTAATTTAATATGACAAATTAAAATTAATATTTTGCCAAAAGTATTGTATAAAACTAACTAAATTAATTTAAATATTTTTTAAAGGAAACTTTTATAGCAATTATGCAAAAAATTAATTTTGCAAGCAAATTTGTCTGCAAAACAGATAAAGAAATAATTTAATTGTACAGCCCAAACCCCAGTCCATTTCATATAACCTACTATATAATATAGTAATAAAGTGCGGGATTTTAACTCTAACCCTAACCCTAGAACATAAACAAATTAAAATCTCAGTCACATCCGTTAACCAATCAAATTGCAACTTCTATTTTATTATAAACACGTCTAATAACCAATAAAATCACATCTTGTTTTTTTATATATAATAGCTTTTTTGACCAATCAAATTCGTTCAAGTCAGCTTCTATATGCTCTACATATAAAAATTTTATCCAATAAAATTCAATTTGTT
>QKWP01001184.1:34094-52967 GCA_003550325.1 Gigaspora rosea | reverse complement strand
TCCATTTATATAAAATTTCACGAACATGCATTATTCTGCATGTGTATTGTTAATTGAATTAATTAAAATATTCACTAATCTCTAAATATAGTATAAATAATATTTAATTTAAAAATAGAGCTAAAACTTTTAAAGCAATTGTCATGAGCGGTTTTATTAATCAAAACAATTTCAAAAGTATTAAAAATCTAAATATAAATGTAATTCAAGTAAATTTAAAATAATTTAATTTTTTAATAATGATAAAATTATCAAATATTTCGAATATATTCAAATTAATTAAAATATATCTGAAAATAATTAATTAATATATGTATATATTTTGAATGATTACACGGATTCAAATGATCACATTCCCAGTTTATTTGAAATCATCACAGGTTAAAATAATAAATTTTGAATGATGTTAACAAAATTTGCAAATTTAATCTATTTCAGTATTTGCACAATTTTCGAAATACTTCAAACAATTTAAAAATAAAATTCAATTAGACGAGACGAAAGTATAAAAATTTTAATAAATAAAAACTTTTTTATTTACATCTAATAATCCCCTTAAATACATTAGCATGTGTATTGTTAATTGAAAAACTCGATTACATAAAATATAAATTAAAAATCAGGAATACATTATGTTTTTAAATAGTAAAAAAAATTTTTAATGAATATGCGAAAGCAATTTGATTACATTAGAAATTTTTTGATATTAATTGAAAATATTTAAATACAAGGAGATATTTTGTATTCCCTCTCTTCGTTGTCATTTCTATCCATTTCATAAATATCATCCATACTTCACTTATTTCGAGCATTTATTTTTACCTTTAAAACTTTTCAAACATTTCGAATTAAAATTCCTATTTTTTAAAAAATTTAAACTAACCCGAACCTCTCTCTATCTATCTCTTTATATCTCTCTCTTTCTTTATTTCTCTCTTTCTCTCTATCTTTTTCTCTCGCTCTATCTTTCTCATCATCACATAGAATTTTCTCAATTCCTATTACCTAAAAACTATTTACAATTATTCGCTTTATTTACATTAATTTTTTCTTTAATATAGTTATATTTTTTTATTTTTATCATTTATTTTATTTCTAATTTGTATTTTATTTTTTTATTTTCTTATTTTTTATTATATTATTTTCTATTATATTTATTATTTTATACACTACTTTCACTTATTTCTTAATTTCGAAAAATGCCGAAAATTGCCAAAAAACTTGCAAGAAATCCAAGTGTTTTCTCACGAATGCTTGTAGGAGATAAAGGAAAAGATCCAGAGGCATCAACTGAGCGTTCTGTTACCTCTGAAGGTGTTACCTCTGAAGGTGGACCATCGTCACCAGCTATTCAAATTACTTCAAGACATCCTGAAGGTATTAAATATTCTATGCTTTTTAATTTTTTTTTTTACTTAATCATAAAATTATGATTAACTTTTTTTTTAATTTTTTAGATATTTCAGGAACTTTAAATAAAATTTTAAATAAACTTGACGATCTATCTGAAAAAATTAATCAGATGGATCGAAGATTGGCGGAAGTTGAAGAAAGAATGTCAGAAAGCTTTAACCTAGCTCATAAAAACAATTTTATTCAGGTAAATTTTTAATTATTTTTTTTAATTATTTTAAAATATTTAAGAATACTTATCTTTTATCTTTTTGAAATAGCAAACGGTTAAAGCTACGGCGAAAATATTAATTGAAACTGCAATATACCCTTCTGAAGAAGAATATAAGGAAGCTGCAGAAGAATATCTGTCGGAGCATCAGAGTGAATATTTTGAAAGCCTTTCAGACAAAAGATGGGCCACTTATTATAAGCAGAACATTGCCAGACCTGTAAGTTTTTTAATTTTTTGTTAAGTTAAATTTCTAAATATTTTTAAACGTTTTGAATTATTTCGAAACGTTTCGAATTATTTCGAAATATGTTAAAAATAATCGTTTTCGAATATATTGAAATATTTAGAAATATAATTTTAATTTTTGCATAATATAATCATTTCTAAATATTTAGATATATTCAAAATATTTCGAAATTATTTAACTTTATAATAATTATATTAAATTTTTAGCTATTAAAGCAGCATCGATCATTACGAAGCGCTTTGACCACGCAAATCAAACAAGCATTATATTCAGTATTTGGCGAAAACAATTTGGATTCAATAAATACAAATGTGGCTCCATCAAAAATTATGGAGTGGAAAGCTTCTGAAAAAACAAAGTCTTGCTATAAAAAGCTTTTCACTCCGATATCCTCTGACCCAACTGACGACCCAGCTGACACATATATGGCAAGAATCCTTGGAAAAATATGGCCTACTACAATACCATCGGACATAAAAGTAGCATATGCCATTACAGTATGTCAAGTAATGCTAAGCCAACATTATGAAAAATTCACAATGAGAGAAGACATTGTGAAAAATAGACTTATAAAAAATTTAGTAAGTAAAATAAACTAAATATTTGCGAAATATTTTAAAATTAAAAATAATAAAATTTAATTAAATGAAAATCAAAAATTTCAAAAAAAAGCGCAAGTTGCAAAAACGTGAGAAGTTTCTCCCTCCAGCCTCGGACGAAGAAACAAGCGATGAAGAGGTTGAAGAAGTAAGAGAAGGCAGAAAAAAGCGAAGAAAGTCGCAACCATCCAAAATGGTAAAAAAAAAAAGATTATATTCTAATAAAGCTGTGCACCATATTTTTTTAATTATATAAATTTTTTAATATTACAAATAATATTTAGACTAAGAGAAGCAAACGTGATCATGCTTCCTCTACAAGTCCTGCACAAACAACTACTGCTCCACCATATGTTCAAGAAATTGCAGATAAGTCTGAAGAAATTCAGATGATTCCGAAGAAATTCATCATGATGATGATGATCCTCATCCGCAACACCATTATAATGATCCTCAACAAGAAACTTCATCTGCTGGTGCAAGTTCTCAAAAAGGTGCTGGTCACCAAGAGTCTCAAGAAGAATTTTGGTTTTAATTTTTTTTTTATTGTTTTTATTATTTATTTTTTTTACGCTTTTTCTCGCAATTATTTTTTTATATTTATTTTTTACTGTTTTTTTTTAAAAATTTTTTTTCGATTTTTTTTTATTATATATTTTATTTTTTTTTTATTTATTACATTATTATATTTTTATCTTTTATATTATTAATTTTGACTTATAAATAAATATATTATTTTAAATTTTTAAATACTCTAAAATCTTGCGAATACTTTCGAATTTTTGTCATATAATTTAATTTCTTCTTTCTACTTTGTTTAATATTTTGTTACATTTAAAATAATGTTTACGTTTTGCGAAATATTTTGAATTTTTCAGAATAAACTATTCTAATTTTGTTTAATTGATAATTGAATCATTTTTTAAATACTCTGAACTGTTGCGAATACTTTCGAAATTTTGTCATATAATTTAATTTCTGTCTTTTCTACTTTTGTTTAATATCCCAGTTCATTATTTGGTTTCTAAAACTCTATAATTTTATTTGCGTTATTTAAATTCTTCAAGACTTTTTAATTTTCACAGTTTATATCTAGACAAAATTTGAAGCTATCTTGTGAATTAAATCATTAAAATAGCTTTAAAGTTCATCGAGATATTTTGTGTACTTATAGCCGGTGAAGATGAACAGCTCTTTGCGAATAAGCCTGCTCAAGTTCGCAATTATTCGAAACCAATTAAACAAAATCAAAATGAAAATTTTGATATTAATGAATATAAATCAGATAGTGAATCTTCCGCCAAAAAGATATCGTTTAAAGATATCAAGTTTCGCAAATCTTCGAAAGTAGTCAATTCAATTCTAATAGTAATCTTGATAGCACTCTTGCTAATCCTTTGCATGTATCTAATACAAATGAACTTGCTAGTGGTTTTAATAATATGTCATTTGAATTAGATAATTCTAACATTATTTCGAACATTTTTGAAGTTGACCCAACTCCTAATTTACTTGACGATCTTGAAACCACTATTGATGATGATCAGGAATTTTCTAATGAAATTTTAAATAATTTTATTAACTACAAATGCATTTAAATATATTCGCTTTATCTAAGGTAATCAATTTTTTATATATTACTTATGTAACTTTCAGAATATTATGATTTATAAATAAAATTCAACTCATTTTTATATAATTTAAAGTTATTTAATATATTAAATACATTAGAAAAATTTCGCTATTCTCGTTTAATGTTTTTAATAACTCCTGATTACTTCGAAGTAAATTTGATGTTAAAACAATGCGACTTCCTTAAATGTATTAGCCCCTATCAAACTATAACCTTTTATTACTATATTTAGGATAAGTGAAATACTTTTAAATAAATTAATCCGCTTGAAATCAAACAATGCCCATTTATAGAATATTTCACAAACATGCGTATTGTGCATTATTCTAATGTTATATAGAAGCATTCTTAGATTTTTATGTAATCGGGGTTTTCAATATATTTATAAGTACTAAAGTAATTGATATGTAAGGGATTTAAGTAAAATTTTTACCTTTTTAGCCATTCAATCGTTGGTCCAATAAATTATAAGCTTTAATAACTCCTGACCACTTCGAAGTAAATTAAAACAATGCGCAATAAAGCAACTTGCTTAAATGTATTAGCCCTTATCAAACTATTATTCTTTTAACCTTTTATTACTATATTTAGAATAAGCGAAATACTTTTCAAACAATGTCCATTTATATAAAATTTCACGAACATGCATTATTCTGCATGTGTATTGTTAATTGAATTAATTAAAATATTCACTAATCTCTAAATATAGTATAAATAATATTTAATTTAAAAATAGAGCTAAAACTTTTAAAGCAATTGTCGTGAGCGGTTTTATTAATCGAAACAATTTCAAAAGTATTAAAAATCTAAATATAAATGTAATTCAAGTAAATTTAAAATAATTTAATTTTTTAATAACGATAAAATTATCAAATATTTCGAATATATTCGAATTAATTAAAATATATCTAAAAATAATTAATTAATATTTGTATATATTTTGAATGATTACACGGATTCAAATGATCACATTCCCAGTTTATTTGAAATTATCGCGGGTTAAAATAATAAATTTGGAATGATGTTAACAAAATTTGCAAATTTAATATATTTCAGTATTTGCGCAATGTTTCGAAATACTTCTTAACAATTTAAAAATAAAATTCAATTAGACGAGACAAAAGTATAAAAATTTTAATAAATAAAAACTTTTTTATTTACATCTAATAATCCCCTTAAATACATTAGCATGTGTATTGTTAATTGAAAAACTTGATTACATAATAATATAAATTAAAAATCAGAAATGCATTATGTTTTGAAATAGTAAAAAAAATTTTTAATAAATATGCGAAAGCAATTTGATTACATTAGAAATTTTTTGATATTAATCGAAAATATTTAAATACAGACGATATTTTGTATTCGTTGTCATTTCTATCCATTTCATAAATATCATCCATACTTCACTTATTTCGTGCATTTATTTTTACCTTTAAAACTTTTTTAACATTCTGCATATTTTCGAATTAAACTTCCTATTTTATAAAACATTCAAACTAACCCGAACCTCTCTCTATCTCTCTCTTTCTATCTCTTTCTATCCCTCTTTCTCTTTATAAATATCTCTTTCTATCTCTCTCACTCTCCATCTTTCTCTCTCTTTATTTATCTTTCTCTCTCTATCTCTCTTCCTCTTTATCTCTCTCTCTCTCTATCTCATTCTCTCGCTATATCTCTCTTATAAACTAAATAATTTAAAGCCTTTCACATACTTTCGCAAATTTTTAAATATCCCAATTAATTTTTTGTACACTTCGCAAACACAATGTCCGCTAAATCATCAAAAAAAGTAAGACAACCCAAAAAATTACAACAAATCGAGCCATCTTTGCTGGAGTTCTTGTTGGTACCCCTGATACTGACATAATGAAAACTGAACGATCTGCTGAGCATTCTGTTGAATCAAGAAGATTGGCTAATATTCAAACTAGTTCGAGATATTTCGAAGGTATTTAAATTTATGACATTTTTCTTATTTCATTAATTTACTATTTATAATATTTCTAATTGAATTTTTTATTTAAAATTATTTTAAGAAGTACCTAGTAATATGTTAGGAGCTATAATGGATAAGCTTAATGAGCTATCCGAAAAAATGAATCGAATCGAAAGGCACTTATCCAAAATGGATGATAGCTTTTCAGAAAGTTTCGACTTTGCTCACAAAACCAATTTTATAAATGTAATTTTTATTTTTATATCTTAATATTTTAATTTATTTAATTTAATTTAAAATAATAAAAAAACTATTTTTATATATAGCAATTGGCAAAAGAGATTGCAAAGAAGTTGTTTGAATATGCAATATATCCTTCGGATAATGATTTACGGGGAGCAGTGGAGGATTATCTTGCAGAAAATCACACCGAATTTTATGACAGTATGACCGATAAAAAGTGGAATACTTATTATAAAAAAAATATTGCTCAACCAGTAAATATTTTTAATTTTGTTTCTTTTTTTTTCATATTAAAAAACAATTCTAAATATTTTGAATATATTCGAAATATTTCGAATATATTCGAACTATTTAGAATAATTCATTTACTAAATATTTTGAATATATTCGAAATATTTCAAATATATTCGAATTATTTAAAATATTTCATTTACTTAAAATAAATTATATTTTTAGCTTTTAAAACAGCATCGTTCTTTGCGAAGTGCTTTGACGACACATGTGAAGGATGCAATGTTTTCTGTATTTGGCGAAAGCCAATTGGATTCAATAAATACGAACGCGACTCCTGCAGATGTTTCGGAGTGGAAAGCTTCTGCCAAAACGAAGGCATGCTATCAGAAGCTTTTCACACCAATATCCTCGGACCCTAATGATTCGTACATGTCCAGGATCCTAAGCAAGGTGTGGCCAGACAAGTTACCGACCAATATTAAAATGGCATACGCAATTGCAGTATGCCAAATAATGTTGAACGATTACTACGAGAAGTTAACAATGTCCGAAGATACTGTTAAGGATAGACTTAGAAGAAATTTGGTATGTGATTAATATATAATAAATTATTAAAAGCAAAACAAAATATTTAAATATTTTTAAACATATTCGAAACATTGCGAAATTTTTAAAAATAAAAAAATAGAGAAAAATGCAACAAAAAAAACGATTTCTTCCACCTGGTGAAGGAGAATCAACAGAAGACGAAGAAGATGAGGTGGTTGAAGAAGAAAGGGGTCGAGGTAAAAAGAGAAGAAAACCGCAACAATCCGAAAGTGTAATTATAAATTTTTAAAATTTATGTAAACAAAAATTTTACTATGAAAAGTTAATTTAAATATTTTAATATTAAATAATTTAGTCTTCTCAAAAGGGCAAGCGTGTAAGAAGAACAAAAAGCCCTATAAATATTTTGGATGCGGAAACTACCCAAGTAACTCCCAAAGCAACTCCCGAAGCAACTCCTGAAGCAACTCAAAAAGAACCACCGGAGGGATCTACTGCTAGTGCTGGACACTTGGCAGAACCACCGGAGGGATCTACTGCTAGTGCTGGACACTTGGCTACACACGATGAACCACAGGAGGAATCTTCTACTGCTAGTACTGGACACTTGGCTACACACGATGCTTAAGGATCTTATATATATTTTTTATTTTATTTTTTTTTATTTCTGTTTATTTTTTTATTTATAAATTTATTATATTTTTATATATACTAGCCAAGTACCCGTGCTTTTGGCACGGGATTTTGTAAAATTTTTAATGTCTTGAATTTGAAAAGTAAATTTATCTTTCAAAAATTTTAAAAGTATGCCTAATAATAATAACCCATGATTAAAACTCAGATATTATTTACTAATCATATTGCCTATTATTGAATAGTACCCAGGAATATAGCTATAAGCAATTATTACTTTTATACCTGTTTCTCACAAAGTTTCTGAGATACAAAATGAAGTTCTCGAATAAGAACACAGGTAATTTATATAGTGTTATAGGTAGATGAGATCCTCTTCATTTCTATTATCTATTTAAATATCATGGTTGAGTCACATGTTTGTATCATATTTTATTAAAATATACTATATTTCACTGCATAAATTACCTAGAGTTTCTTACTTTAAACCCATTAAAAAACAGATTTGACTTTGAGGAAGAATCCATTTCTAGGAGAGCCTTTGTATATGAAAATATATGTAAAGCTTAAAAACATCTTATATTTCATATAATATATATTATATTATAGACCCAGGGTCTCTTACTTTTTACCTTAAATAAAACCAAAGTATCAAACCAGGTCTACTATCACTGGCATTTACTATTATCTGAGTGGTTTATACAATGAAATACAGTATTTATTACAATGTACACACTTTCAGAAAGTAGAATTAAAATATAATTATTAGTTGAATTGGATTTTAATATTAGTTGTTATCCAATCTTTGATTTAAATACAAATATTTTTTATACTTACATTAGCATGAATACTATAAAATAAAATTATATGGTAAATATTTATTTGCTTATTTCTAATGCAAAATATCCTTAAATTCTTGAGTGTAAATATCCATATACATAAGTAACTTATTTTAAATATTTAAATTAATATTTACAAACTAAATTATTGTGAATAAATAAATAATAAACATTAATATTCATGGGTTAAATAGCTAGCTTTTAATACTTAGACAAATAATGTTCTTTATGCATATGCACAAATCATGGATAAATTATATAATTATAATAAATATTTATAATTGGATGTCTTATTTTAAATATCTATATAGTATAACCTGTAGTAATTAAACTTTTTAAATCTAATAACCTTTTAAAACTTATATAAATTCTGTCCAGTATATATATCAGTTTTGAAAACATATACTAAATTAATAAAAATATCTTTTATACTTACACATTACAGCCCTTTTTAATTTAGTCAGGTCAATAGTCTTTGAATTGTTTTTTTTGATCCTGTGAACTCTGTGATTGCATATAGTAGTCACATATTTTGATGAACTCATTTTAATTATTCATATTTTTCTCTTTATTGATAAATAGGTAGCTATCTACATTTTATTCATGAACTCACAGATTTGCAAACTTGAGCAGCTTAATATTCTTTATATATACAGTATAAAATAAAATATAGTTAGTATATATTCATAGCTTGATAGCTTGTTTTGAATGCATAGATTGATAAACATTTTTTATACTTACATGCAGTGTTTAAAATTCAAATTTGGTTTTATGTTCTCAAAAAGAACATTATTAATTTCTTAATGTTCTTAGTAAGATTTTAATCTTCTTTATATAGAAAAATTAAAATTTTTTTAATATTAAAAAAATTTATTGAATGATCTCAAATAGAGAACATATTTTAATAATTTATGTTCCCAAAAATTGTGTAATGTTCTCTGAGAACACTAAGAACATTGAATTTTAAACACTGCTTACATGTCAATAAATATTATGAATAAATAAAATTAAATAGCAAATATCTATGATTATGTTTTAGATAAATATATTCAGATTATATATAGTTATTAGTGTATAGTGAACATTAATAAATATTACCTTTCTAAAATATAGGTAAAACTAATTATATTATTGGTGGATTTGTAGGATTTTGATAAATAGAAAAACCCATAAGCTATAGCTATGATCAAATTTGCAATCTGATTTGAAACATGCCAAATGATCTGCCAATTTGACCAGAATTACAGCTTATGAGTTTTTTCTATTTACCAAATTTTACAAATCTGCTAATATGATTGAAGTTGAAGTAGTTATATGTTCTGAAATTACTGTCAATATTAACCTGTGTGTGGAATTGTACTTTCTTGTAACATAGGTATAATATTTCTAAAGAACAAAATGTTAGTGAAATATTAAAAATCTTATGTAACTATTTAGTAGTTGTAAGGTTAAAACATCAGTAATATAGTGAAATGAAGTACATGGTTAAATTCAAGTTTTGTGTTCAAATACAAAATTCTAATTGATTAGATAATGATTTTATAAAATAACATATCTGTATATATCATTATAAAGATTGTTAACTACTTTTGATTATAGTATAACAGCATCACACACCTAACTTATTAAAGGTTTCTTGATTATATATTTTTATATATGTACATATATACATAGGCAAACCAGTACTATGACCTGAGTGATTATACAGTATCAGATATAAAAGTACATATGTGCATGAAGTTCATCAGGTATAGCAATTCAGTATTGGTTAGTAGACTATCTTAATGTTAACATTACTGTTGAAATAGATAGAAAACCTTTAGTTGAAGTGATCAGTGCTGGTGTCACAAATAATTATTGCTCATTAATAAAAGATCCACCAAATGAAAATTTATTATACTTGGCAAACATAAGCTCTTGATAATGTGTTAGGTAACTCATTTGTTTGTCTTTTTTCTTTTGGGATAAAAAACACTTATTTTTATTTTAATTTATAGTACTCGATCTCACCACTTTAACTACTTTAAATACTAAAATTTTTCTTACTCCATACTGGCTTTGCCCATGAAGTCCTATATACCAGGAAAGGATTTTTCCATTAGTGAAAATGAAGAGTATAATTTATATGAATGTTAAACGATGTTCATCTACAAAATCTTGTAGTGATTTCTAAATATGTAAAGTATGGGCAATTTCAGGTTGATAATTGCCCATTTAAAACACTGACATATAGCTGTGTGTAGTGAATTTATGGCTTATTGCAATGTTATTACAGTTATATATACACACACAACTTCACATCTGATTGGATTGGCTATACGTTTTAAATTCTTAAATGTGGCTGACTGTGTTCAACTATCTAATGTGATGATGTAACCAATGCCAAGGTTATGTTTATATTGCACAATGCATTAAACACAGTAAAAACGTGAATTCCTACACTTAATCATCACGATATGCATTATATAGTACTATATTTATCAATTGTATGAGAATTGATTATGCTTTAACAGATTTTTGTCTTGATTAAAGTGCATGACGATCACTACAAAAAAACATCTTTTTTTTTTTATTGTCTTTCGGAATTGCACTAACTAAATATGTTATGAATGCATTACGTGTTGTATCAGTATTGCGATTGAGGTAAATTTTAATAGCTAGATAATTTAAACCTTATTACTTATAAAATTTAATTGTATCCAGTATCTATGAGCTTGCAAGAGCAGCCGCCTCAAAGTTCGCTAATAATTGACATCAACAATCACAGCTAACGCAGCAAATAATCAATTGTTTAATTGATAGATTTGATGCTGAAGCAGTGACATTATCGAATTTTGGGGGCCTGGTTTGTGACACGTAATGAATTTGTGATGATTATCAGCAAATTTCTGTATGCTTTGTATATCGGGTAAGGGTATAGTGAAATCCGCATTTCCATCCCATTCCATTTCTAATGCAATTATCATAGCAGATTTCAAATTTACGGTAATAAAAATGTAGTTTTTGATATTATAATTTTGGCCAGTATATGGCTTCGGCCGAAAAATAATTGCCGTGATCATAAAATCCATCACGTTCCAAGTCAGCTGTATCTAATTCATCTACATCTAACATTTTTAAATTAGACATTCCTTATAAATTAAGTTTAATCCTGGCCATTATTCAAAAAATGCCCCAGACATTATTTTGTGTTTATACAGTTTATCATTCGCTCCTGGTTTAGTGCGACTGCTCGCGCAGCTACTTATGTTTAATTAAATACTGGTTCATCGGAGGCTAGGTAATAAACAAAATCGGCAGTGCTAAATTCGTGTAGATCTTAAATGTTGATCAGATATAAAAAATCTAGTAGCACTGGCTATTATTCAAACAATGCCCCAGATATTATTTTGCGTTTATACAGTTTATCATTCGCTCCTGGTTTAGTGCGACTGCGTCGCGCAGCTGCTTATGTTTAATTGAATACTGATCCATCGGAGACTGGGGTGATAAACAAAATCGGCGGTGCTAAATTCTGTAGATCTTAAGTGTTGATCAGGTATAAAAAATCTAGTTTGCACTGGCCATTATTCAAACAATGCCCCAGATATTATTTTGCATTTATACAGTTTATCATTTGCTCCTGGTTTAGTGCGACTGCGTTGCGCTGCTACTTATGTTTAATTGAATACTGGTCCATCGGAGGCTGGTGTGATAAACAAAATCGGCGGTGCTCAATTCGTGTAGATCTTAAGCATTGATCAGGTATAAAAAATCTAGTTTGCACTGGAATAAACCAAACCTTATCACCATATCTTTACTAATCTCTAATTTAATGATATTCTGTTTCGATCTAATGCTTACTCAACACCCAGCCTTTATATCTATTCTATTTAGTGCAGGTTTCAACAGCTGATAAAATGTTTATTCATCACCATACCTTATCTTCAAAATCTTTATCCCCTCACTGCAACTTATTAATAGATATATTTTTTTTATTTTATTTTTTTTTTATTTCTGTTTATTTTTTTATTTATAAATTTATTATATTTTTATATATATATATCTTTTTTATTTTATTTTTTTTATTTTTGTTTATTTTTTTATTTATAAATTTATTATATTTTTATATTTTTATATATATTTTATATTATTATTTTTTGATTAAATAAATATTTAAATTTTGAATAAACTCTGAAATGTTGCAAATACTTTCGAAGTTTTGTCATATAATTGTAATTTTTGTCTTTTCTACTTTTGTTTAATATTTTAATACATTTAAAATAATGTTTACGATTTGCGAAATATTTTGAATTTTTCAGAATAAACTATTCTAATTTTGTTTTATTGATAAATTGAATCATTTTTTAAATACTCTGAACTGTTGCGAATACTTTCGAAATTTTGTCATATAATTTTAATTTCTGTCTTTTCTACTTTTGTTTAATATTTTAATACATTTAAAATAATGTTTACATTATGCGAAATATTTTGAATTTTTCAGAATAAACTATTCTAATTTTGTTTTATTAATAAATTGAATCATTTTTTAAATACTCTGAACTGTTGCGAATACTTTCGAAATTTTGTCATATAATTTTAATTTCTGTCTTTTCTACTTTTGTTTAATATTTTAATACATTTAAAATAATGTTTACGTTTTGTGAAATATTTTGAATTTTTCAGAATAAACTATTCTAATTTTGTTTTATTGATAATTAAATCATTTTTTAAATACTCTGAACTGTTGCGAATACTTTCGAAATTTTGTCATATAATTTAATTTCTGTCTTTTCTACTTTGGTTTAATATTCCAGTTCATTATTTGGTTTCTAAAACTCTATAATTTGATTTGCGTTATTTAAATTCTTCAAGACTTTTTAATTTTCACAGTTTATATCTAGACAAAATTTGAAGCTATCTTGTGAATTAAATCATTAAAATAGCTTTAAAGTTCATTGAGATATTTATAAGCTGATGTATTAAATTTTTTAAAATGTCAATCCGTATTCCAAATAAATTATACAATGTAAAATTACTATATTGGTTAAATAAATTTAAATTTTTCTATTGGTCAGATAATGAAAATCAAAACAACATAATTTACCATATTGGTCAAATAAATTATAAATTCTTCTATTGGTCAGATTTATGAAAATCAATAAAATAATGTTTATGTTTTGCGAAATATTTTGAATTTTTCAGAATAAACTATTCTAATTTTGTTTTATTGATAAATTGAATCATTCAAGTTATTTAAATATATTCGAAATACTTTCTTTATTTTTCGATATTTTAGTTAATTGTGATAATTAATAGTTTTGAAAACTTTTAAATAATTTTAATTATGTTTAAGATTTTTTAAGATTTTTTATTAAAAAATATATTTGTTTACTAAATATTCATTTGTTTTGTCAAAGCGGGGAATTACATGAACTTGATTTCTAATTGCTTCAATATCAATTACATTAAATAATTCAGTTAATTTAAGCCAAGGACATCCATAATAATATGGATTCCTGTCGGATTTAAAATCATACCACTGAATTAATGCTAGATTATGTGTTAAAGATTCCTTATTATATTCAAGTTTCACTAATAAATATATCTAAAAATTAAATATTAAAAATTTATGTTAATACTGTATTTTAAAAAATTAAAAATTAAAAATTAAACCATGAAAAATACCTGTCCATAACAGATTCCTTGATCTGATATATATTCAAATAGTTCTTCAGAATTCATAGCAACTGCTACATTGCTATGCCAGGCTTTTCCATAAAAATTATCAGTTGCTCTAATTATAGCCCCATTTTCTAAAGTTACTGAGCTATATATTTTAACTATATAATTACCTAAATTAACATTTGCTGAATTAAAATATATAGTTAAATGTTCTAAAAGATTTTCAAGTCCAAAATATATTTTAGAACTTGAATTATAGTCTTTTAATTGTTGGTTAATAAATTCCTGAGCATTATTTAAACTAAAAGTCCAAATTAAATTTGTAAATTTATAAGGGCTTATAGTTTTAAAATTTTTTGATTTGCCTGATAATAATTTCGTTGCAATAGCCTGCCTCTGAATCTATTTAATTTAAAATAATTTAGTAAAGTTTTATAAAAATACTAAATATTATTAAAAAAATTTAAATATTTACCGATTTCATTATTTGAATTTCTATATTTTGTTTATTAGTTAAATGATAAGGCGTTTTAACAAAATCTTTATGAAGACTTTCATAGGTTTCAGTGGAGAACCCATTTAAAGTACCATACTGTCTAATTAAATCAACAGTATGGTATACCCATGAATGTAATTTTGGAAATTTTAATTCTGATGAAGTACTTGTTTGAAAAATATTAATAAACTGTTGAGCCCAATTTATTATTAAATTCTAGAAATAATTATATTAACATTAGTTATTAAAATTAGTTAATTAAAATATTAAAATATCGATAAATAAATTCGAATAAATTCGAAATATTGTGAATTACCTCAAAATCTTTCAAACTTTGGTCATCGAATTCTTCAGATCGACTCATAATATACATATTATTCCAAACTTCATAAAGATTCAACAACTTTTTATTTAATGCTTCACTGATATCTAAGTTATCCAGAACAAATATCATAACTTTCATAAGATTACGATATTCATTAGCTGTAACTCTAGAAAGTGATTGAATTCCATTTTTGAATATTTTAAGTTCCGGAAATCTAGGAATATTCGCTAATCTTTTATCCACTTTATCAAGTATTGAAGCTCCATATGATTGTTTTAAAAGCTCATATGTAAAAGTAATTTGATAGTTAAATAATCCCAAATCTAAATGATGCATTCTATCAATTACCGTAGCTTCGTAAATATTGATATTTCTAAAATAAAAAATTGATATTAAATTATATATTATATATTACGAATTTTAATCTTTTTTAAAATAATTTAAGCTATTTTAAAATATTTCGCAATGATTCGAAAGTTTTAAAATTATCTTAAAAATTGTTAAATTAATATTAAATATTTCGCAACGTTTCGAAAATTTTAAAATTAATTTAAAAATCGTTATAGTAAAATTAATATTAAATATTTCGCAATGTTTCGAAAATTTTAAAATTAATTTAAAAATCGTTATAGTAAAATTAATTTTAAATCTTAAATTATTCAAAATATTTTAAACACATTCGCATATTTAATTAATTAGAATATTAAATTTACCTAAATTTCCAAAAAATATTTGGTACCGATTCAATGCTTACTGTTTGTCCTTCGTTCTTATTATAATAGTATTGCATGTTTTCATGATTTCTAAGTTCCATATCTTTTTTAATGAGATTTGTATTTGTTAAATTATCTCTTTTTACTAAACAAAAATGGCAAGGATGTTTAGACATTGTTGATTTATATGTTAAGCAAAAGGTTGCAGCTTCTGGCCAATCTGCGATTATTGTTGAAATTTTTGGATAGAACCAAATAAATTTGTTATTAAGTAACAAATTAGTTCCATTCTTTGAGAATGATTGAATTGGTTCTAAAATTATGTCTAAACATTTATAAAATATTTGTCTTTTTATTTCTTTTCCTAAATTAGAAGATTTTATTATTGGCAAATAACCCAGTAATTGTTTTGCATCCGGTTTATTTCTGCGCCATGTAGGTATATTTCCAATTGATAAATATATTGGGTGAAGCTGACTTTTACCCAATGAATCACAATTGGTGGCATCAGAATATAAAATAATGGATAAAATTTTTGCACCAGTTGGTAAAGTACTTTGAGTGGTTTTCCACCATTGTCCATTATTTTGCTCTTTATAAATATTTTCTTTACCATTCTTTAAAAAAAAAAATTAATTAATAAAAACAAAATAAATATGTATATAAAAATAATATTAAAGTTAATATACCTTAGTAGTTTTATATAATTCTTCATATTCAAGTGCAAAAGTTTGAAATATATCAGGAATTTCTAATATATTTTGAATGCAACTCATTAATGGCATATGATATAAGAAATACTCAGTATTATCATGATCCAATACTTTAGTTTTCATATATGACAAATTAGATTTCATATTATTCATAAATAGTTTTCCTTGTTTAATATTTTTTGGTAATGGAGATTTGGAATGATTTGAATGCTTATTAAAGAATGAGATAATCGCATTTCCAGCTGCATTACTTAGTTTATATTTTGTAACCAAAACCATTAAATCAGCATAAGCTTCGTTAGGAAATTCATTATATTCTTGATTTTTATCGTCAGATGAATTATTTCGCATATCTTCGAAATAATCTGCGCTAACTGAAATATCATCAGATAATTCACGATAATCTTGTGAAGTATTTTCAAATTCATCAAGAATATTAGTATTAGGATCGACTTCAAAATTTTTTGAATATGTGTTATCCTCTAATTCAAAAGACATATCTGCTAAATTCTCAGACAAATTATCATCATTAGATAAATTCGCAATATTACTATCTAAATTAATATTTTGCACAGGATTGCTAAAGTTAATATCTTTAAATGAAATTGTTTTAGAGGTTTTAGAGGAAGAGGAATATCCAATATCTAATTGGTCTTCATTAATATCATCTTGAGGCAATTCATCAAAAATCGAAGACTTGCAAAAATCTCAGAACTTTTGGCATAAACTGGAACATCTCCGACAGTATTAAGACACTTGGTCATATGTTTACTCAATCCATTTAGTGATGAAAAATAACATTGGCAGATAGAATATATGTAGCTAGACATTTTATGAGATTAGGATTATATTTGATATTTAAAGAGAAATAGTTTATTATAATTTCAATTTGATTTAAAATTTTATTAAAGATATTTGAAAATAAAATTTTTTACGAAAAAAATAAAGAAGTTTTTAATCATTTTTATATCTTTTTGAAAGTATAGAAATTCTGTTTATATTTTAAATTAAACTATTTAATTTATTATGTTAGCATTTATTGAAAATTATGTTTCATAAAAATATTTCAAAACGATGCGAGATAATTCGAAATAATTAAAATTTATGTATAAGTTCAATAAATATTTAATTTAAAAATTATTCAATTCGTTACGATATACTTTAATTAATTTCGAAATTATGCGAAAAAATTAAAAATTTATTAAATACATTATTATTTAAATTATTCAATTCATTACGATAATCTTAAATACTTTGTAATTTTTCAAAAAAATGCGAAATAATTAAAATTTATCAAATTTCATTTATTTAATTTCACAGTATATCTGCGAATATATATGCAATTATTAAACATTTATTAAGAAAATTAATGCGATTAATTAATTCTGCATAGTACGTTATGGTATATGAAACAATGAGAGAAGAATACCAAGCTTAAGCATAGCCCACTAATCGAATGAACTTAACTAGCACAATTTTGGCATTCTTGAATAAATGATAAAACACTTTGTAATTTCTCGAAATAATTAAAAGTTATCAAATTTTATTTATCTAATTTTCACAGCATATTTGCGAATTTATGTGCATTATTAAACATTTATTAAATTTTTTTTAAGTAAAATTAATGCGATTGATTAATTTTACTCTACAAAGTATTACAGAGAAGTCGTTGGTCATGTTATGGCATACGGGTTGACTCGCCCCTTTTAAATACTCATTGATTACCTCGTAATTTGTATTGTTGTTTTATCTTATATCGTTAAGTGACTTAACGATCTGAGTTATTTTTTTTAAACTGTGATTGTGAACACAATTCAAAATCCGATTACTATCATTATCCAAAAATTACCTGACATCGTTAAGTGACTTAACGATCAATTCTAATTTTGCACAGCATACCTAACAGGTGACCTTTCAGGTGACCCGTCGGGTGACCTGGCGGAGCCTTTTTTTAACTAACCCATTTCACCCAGATGACAGAGTGAAGATTTTTTGGACGGCAATTCACTAAGCACAGCCCACTGATCAAAATAAACTTAACTAGTGCAATTTTGGCATTCTGAAAAAGTTACAAATTTCATTTATTTAATTTTCACAGCATATCTGTGAATTTATGTACAATTATTAAACATTTCAAAATTATCTGCATTAGACTAATATTAGACCACGTAGAAGTTCACTGAACACACATGTGAAACCATGAAATAGTATAAAAGGTATTATTGTCTTTGCTGATTTTGAAATACAATCAATTTTTAAAAAATGAAAATTCTTATTAAATTTTGCTATAAATAGTAAACAATGAATAGTTTTTACATCATCAACTTTCAATTCGTTACAATATACTTTAATTAATTTCGAAACATTTCAAAATTATGCGAAGTTATTAGAAATGTATTAAATCAATTATTTTTTTTAA
>QKWP01001184.1:0-16363 GCA_003550325.1 Gigaspora rosea | reverse complement strand
GTAGAGGCAGCTGCATGGCTTGAGATACGAACTCCCGAGAAGTACGCTAGTAAGGAAACAGGTATACCAATTTGGAAGCAGCAAGCGCCTACCTGGAATCACATACACCAAATTGGGAGTAATGTTAGTAGGAAATGTGGGTAAAGTGGCAGACATGTGAATACTAACTGTCGGTTGGGAAAAAGGAACATCCAAAACCAGGCTAGCTGTATAAATGGGAATATGGTAGGCTCTGGTAGGTTTAGGTTATGGATAAAATAGTCCAAGTCTCAACACTTAGTAGATAGTATAATAATTGTAAGCAATATATTGTAACGATTAATATACACTCAATAAAGTTAGAGGCATGACCTCACTTTAATAACAAAAAAAAAAAAATTACACATTACCATTCTTTCAAATATACCATTTTACCTATTACCCATTTTCAAATATAACCTTTTTCTCCAATACCTACTTTTCAAATATAACCTTTTTTAAAAAATGTCACTCCATTAGCTATTTTTCAACTATGACCTCACATAGATTGTTCGGGGTCCTATGCCAACTATTTGAGCAAAAAATAGCTAAAAAAGTCAATCAAATGTTTAACAAATTTGAAAGCATTTTGTATAATGATCTTAAGTTTAAGAACAAGTGCAAGGACAAGAACAATAGCTCTGCAATAGATTTTTTTTTGTTATTAAGGTGAGGTCATGCCTTTGGTCTTTATTAGATGTATATCGATCATTACAGCATTGTTGTACAATTTTTATACTATCTATTTAGTACTGAAACTAGAACTAATTTATCTCTGATCTAACCTACCAGAGCCTTTCATATTCTCATTTATATGGCTGACCTGGCTTTGACGTCCCTTTTCCAACCTACAATTGGTATTCACATGTCCACCACTTTACCCACACTACCTAGTATTGACCCTTCCAATTTGGTGTAGTGTTGCCATGTAGATGCTTTATGCTTCCAGATTGGTGTACCTGAACCCCTACTGGCGTACTTCTCAGAAGTTCGTATCTCAAGCCATGCAGCTGCCTCTACCATATTGGTTAAGTATCTTAAGCCTGCATGCTACCGCAACTTAACTGGGTTCCTGTGTCTTCTGTAATTCAGGATTTAACATTCCGAATTCAGTAATGTGCAAACAACTGTACTTCCCAATATGGTAGGCATGTTTCGCAAATGCTTCCAGTACAGGTATAGTTGGATGGCATCATGAGGCCCAGGTGTCCCTTGTTACCACTATATGCACTTATACCAGCTATCCTGTATTGGTAGTCCCAGTCACTTTTAACATCCAAGGACTCCCATACGGGTATGCCTAGAGCCCATTAGGTCTTTTGATACGTACACGCCTCCATGCTTCTACCTCTTATTGGCTAAAGAGTTCTGTCTGCCCTTGCAAGGTTTATTTCAATTTCCCAATACTCACATCCAACCTTCTTTTTAACCTTATGCCGATTCCTCCCAAACCAGTTAGCCCAGAAGGATTAGTCAGCCGGCTTTATGTATCTGATGGACTCCCTTTTCTTGGTACCTAATTCCACAACATAGGTTCTTTTCCTCTGGTACGACTCCAACGGCCAGGATAGTTCCCCTCTTGCCATAGGGTTTCTTCGTCCGGTTCTTTAGTCTTTAATCGAAATTCTGGTCTTCTGTAGTACCGTCGAAGGATCTTCCTTACCTCCTTGCTTGGGACTTGCCAAATGGGTTTCAATTGTTCCGGTCCCTTGGATTTGTCTGTATAACTTACACAACTGTACTGATGCTCCCATTCAAGATGGTGGTACCAAGGTTACAGGTAATATATCTGACTGATTGATGAACAAATGTTACCGTAATACAGGCCTATTTTTTCAATTCGTCTCTAGTGGGATTTGAACTCAAGACCTGCTGCTTGGGGGTAACAACTAGACAGTTTCTCTATGTCGCCACACTCATAGTTCTGCAATAGATAAAAAATTGTTATTAATAAAAAATGTTAGCAAATACTAAGAAAAAAATTACATTCCGCTAAATATCTAAATTATTGATTTCTAAATTTTTCTATTTTTTGTAAATTTTTGGTCAGAATTTTTATCGTCCAGATTTACTAGTTTTCTCAGCGATTTTGCAGTTCCAATAAAGTTATGGTTATATCCAAAATATAATCTGCGTACTAAAACTAATATAGCAATATAATATACTTTAACGCTTTTGATTGATATAACAATTTGTGATCAAGACTAAAATATTGATAAGCAAGTTATGATCAAGAATGTTATCACAATTCAAATTTTAGCAATTGTATCATGATAGTGCCAAATCAACATTAACTATATATAGTAATATATATTGATTTGTAATGATAATAAAAGCATTGCCATGTTTGATATATTTGTAAAAAACTGATTTGGGTTAATGTACCATGAGATAAATTTATCATAAATGTCTAATCATATTTTAAATTCATCCACGAAATCTTAATTCTGATTGGATGCAATAATCGAATGATTTTATTATTTAACAATCATATTCTTGTTTATTAAATCTTAATTAGGGATGGGTTCAGTTGAACTATGCCTGGTGTTACCCTTGCATATCGTAATCTTACCTGTTGACGCCCTGCTTTATATTATGAATATGTCACGGGACATGTCACAGGACTACTGTGCTGAATATACAGATGTACTGGATGTATCAGATGTACCAAAGGTACTACATGTGCCGGAAGTGATATAAGTACCAAATGTGCTATATGTGATGGATGTGTCACATGTAGCAATTAAAGCATAAGTGACTATGTGATCGAAGTGGCATAAGTGATAGATCAGTCATTTATGATACAAGTGTCATATATATTTATTAGTAGATAGTTTCTTATTAATATGGGCGATATCTACTCCACTTTATAGCCATGTTTGCCATGATATCTTAAATATAAATAAAGAACACTATAATTGTAGAGCTTGTACCCGTATAAGCGTTACCTGGGTAACCCAGTTAACACCTGTCAACCAGGGCATAGCTATCATTAACCAGGTGACCCAGATAAGCATGATAATGTGACTTACAAACGTATGTACAGTACATATGTCCATTGGGAGTGAAGTCATTTTAAATATTATTATTTAAACCCAGTATATTTTCTGACGACCTCTAGCCGTTGGAGAATAAACTGATTATGTTACGGCTATTATCATGATTCTTGGGGCACCTGTAAAATTTGCTGAATGATTTTTAGGCCGGTTAAACTTATATATTAAATTTTATACATAAAAATTAAATAAATTTATCAGTTACCATTATCATTATACGTAGTTTTTTTTAAAAAAATGCATATAAGAGAATTTATGAGTTTGCATCAACCAATCAAAACAAACCGGGTTAACTGGATGACCCAGTTTATAATGTTGTAAATGGGTGAGTAATCCGGAGCTTAAATTTTTTAACGGGTACAACCTCTAAAAAATTTATATACTATTAAGAGCTACCTCAATTTTGCATTAGCTAATCAAACAAACTGGGTCAACCGGGTCACCTGGGTAACCCGGATTTTTTAAAACAATCCGGTTTGTAACCGGTAATAATCTGGTAAACGGGCGGGTTATCCAGAATTTGAAATTTATTTCGGGTACAACCTCTATATAATTGATTCTATAAAATATATCACATACTCTTTCGAATTGTCAAATTACACTATAAATAAAACTCTCTTGCTTGTATAAATACTAACAACTATGATACACCATTGCACAGTTTGTGTTTCTGTGCTCATGTGACTCTCTGTCAATAGTTGATCTGTTAGCCTCGATTTCTGAGAGGTGCTTCAAAGGTTAATACTAGTTATGAACTCATACAGAGTGTTTCCAAATTCCAGATCAGAACAGTTTGGATTGTTTCAGAATTATGGCCGACTGGATTAGAATTGGTCAATTTTGCCCCAAAGATCATAAAAAGTTTTAATAATTAATCATGTCCATTCAATAAGTAAAAGATGCCTATCTGATAATTTTGCTATAGAACTAGCTAACAACTTGGGCTAAACGCTGACCTAGATCTGATGCATCCATCCCAGAATTTTGGGTAAAATTCTCCAGTCATGACCAGTCAATAACTGTAACTGATATTGACCAGTTAGAGAAGTTTAACTAACTAATTTATATAGTAGATCCCCAAAATTCCAGTTTGGGATACTTCAGAGTTAGAGTTGGTAGTGCAAGGTGAATTTTACAAGAGAGTCACCAAGAGAGTCACCAAAATTCTGGGTCATATGCATTAGATCTGGGTTAGTGTTTAGCCCTAGTTGTTAGTGGTTCAATAGCAAAATTATCAGCTAGGCACTTTTTACTTAATAAATAGATAAATTCTGATCCAGTTAGGCATTATTCTGATGCACTCTGACATATTCTGACCCAGAATTTTGGTGTCCCTTCTGTATGAGTTGATGCAAGGCTAGAGATGGATTTCATGTGTGTGTATAATTTCTCAATCATACACATAAATGCACATTAATGCGCATATTTCTTAATTATGCGCATTTTATTCTATCAAAATTTTATATAGAAAATTAATATAAGATAAGTGTAATTAACATTCTAATCAACCTATATACTTTTGTTCACTTTAACATTTGATTGTTCATATCCAAAAAATATGACCTAAATATGGAAAAACTAAAAGAAATACGTAAGATAATTATGACAATATCATGGTCGAGTAATTATTATAACTCTTGAGTAATTATTATATCATTTTTTAATGCTCTTATTAATGACCTTTATTAACACAAAATTGTGATGTGAATTTGCCAAATTTACTTTTGTTGTTTGATTGCCTAATATATACAAACTATTTTGGGCTAAAAAGTTTATGAATTTGAAAATGTTTTGTAAATGGTCTCAAGTTCAAGAATAAGTGCAAGAATTAGTGCAAGTACAAGAACAAGAGCAAGAATACAACAATGCTTAAAATATAAGATTAATAAAAAAAAAATAGTGAATATATTAGTAAATATAAAAACAATTACATTCAACCAAATATTTGGATAATTGATTTCTAGAATTTTGGTCTTAATTTTTTGCCACCCAGATTATCTAATTTTCTTAGCGATTATAATTTTATGTTGCCAATAGTAATATATCAAGTTATTGTGCTATAACACGTTTTCATTGGTTATATAACCCATAATCAAAATGTTAAGACTAATATATTGATAAACAAGTTATAATCAAGAATGCCATTACAATTTAAATTCATTAATAATTGATATGAAATAATATATTTGTGAAAAAATGTGTCAGTAAATGCTAATACAAATTCTGTACTTAAAAAAATGACAATGTAAAGGAATCAATCAAAACAAAATAAAATTATCACACAGTTATAAATGTCCTGTTTGCACAAAATTATCTACTAATTTCATATGTGAGTGTACAATAAATGGTAATTGGTGCTGCTTAATAATGAGAATAAAAAAAAAAATTTAATTGCATTGCCATTTTTGATTTGCTATATCCAAAGACCATAATCAGACTATATATTTTGCTTGATGAAATTATTTGTGAATTGACGAATAGGTTTGTTATTTTTTAAATTTGCCAAAAATTTCATATAAACACCAAGAAATTTTCATTCATGCACATTTTATTATAAAATGTGCATTTTTCCCATCTTTATGCAAGGCACTTGGTGACAAAAGACTGGAAAATTTTTATTATAGGTCCCTGCCACTACAATATTCGAACACTATTATAAATTTAGATAAGTCTTTGTAAAGTCATCAGCTTTGTATGATTCGCAGAAAAATTAGTCACTGCCTATAAATAGATCCATATATAGGTTACTATACTAAAACAGGTACTAGTCACAATCTGATTCATATTATTATTATGTAATCATTATTTATCATATAACTTAAATATTCTATAGCTATAGTCTTTTTATGATATATATCATTATAGCACGGCAAACATGGCATCAAAATAAAACCTATCTGAAACTAGTTTCAGAATAGTTTTAATTTGAAAATAGTTTCAGATTTTTTTAAAAAACTGTACCTCCAAAACCTAAAACCCCGAAACTATAATCCAAAACCCAAACCTATAATCTGAAACTCAAAAATATAATATTGAAGCTTATAAATTTATTATAAAGTTGCTTTATTTTTAATGACCCAAAATGTAAAATTATTTTTGAATAAATTATAATATTATATAAATCTTTTTTTAAATTATTTTTTAGCAATTTTTTTTCTACCACAGTTTGTTCGGGGATTTTTTAAAGCTTTATTTTTAATATTATACCATTGTTACAGCTGATTTTGAAATTTTAGAATGATAGAAAAAATTGCTAATAATAAATTGGATACCAACAATTTATTCAGTTCTGCGGTAACCTATCAATTCTTTCATTAGTTGATATAGACGTACTAATTATTTATTATTACTTGATATTGTACCCAGTTTTTATGTACCGTATTTACCTGAAATAACGCACAGGAATGAAATCACGAATTTCGGCCTAAATTAGCTTAATTCGGGCTGAACATCAAAATAATGCCCCTGTGCGTTATTACACGTAAATATGGTAATAAGTAAAAAAAAAACTGATGCTTTGCAAAAGCAACCTTAATTGTCAGAATATAAACTTCAGGATTATGCCTTTCATGTTGTACTTGTGAATTATAACAACAAAAAGAACTGCATGCATGCAATAAATTGTTGGTTGAATTCTTTAAGGAGATATATAATATACATCAATGCGATTAATTTATATTGAAAAGATACATAGCAACATCAGTGCATTTGACATATAATTGAAAGAGATATATAATATATTAATGCACTCAATGTATATGGAAGTTGTATAGTTTTTGGTGTTCAGGTTCAAATTAGGTTTCAGGTTTCAGGTAAGGTTTTGAGTTTCGGATAAGGTTTCAGAAGTTATAATCCGAAGCCTGAAACTTCAGATTTGGCACAAAAGTGTATTAGCACCAATTTTGGAAAGAATAAACAAATAAGTAATTGATGTTTTGGCAGTTTTAGGATTTCAGTTAAGGTTTCAGGTTTCATTCGAGGTTTCAGGTTTTGGGTGAGGTTTTGAGTTTCAGATAAGGTTTTAAGACTATAATATGAAACCCAAAACTTTCTAAATCACTAAAAAAGGTTTCAGTGCCATTTTTGTAGCACAGCCACTATTGATCATGAGTATTACACTATTTATGTTATAAATCACTTTCTTTTTATTGCTTGTTATTTTGTACAATGTATATGTCATCCATACTTATATTATATTACACTATATGAATTAAAGGAGTTTTTAAAAAAAAAACATAAATAGTAATGACAATTTTTTTGATTTTTTAGAAAATGCTGCTTCTTGGTATTCTCTGATCAAAAAATTATCACTATACCAACGTGATATTATCTCATTTTATTATACTGTATTATATAATTATTTTATATTGTTTGGCGAACAAATAAGAATAACAGAATTCAATCTCAATATGTTTATAATTACAAATTTATATAATTCTCATTTTAATTATGTAATTATTGTATAATGTATCTGACCAAACAATAATTTGCATTATTATCATTGTAAAACTGATTTGTTAATTAGAAAACTGTTGCTTCACAAAAATATAATAAAAATTTTTATAGCAGGGACCTTTAATAAAGATTTTCCAGTCCTAATATGGTGCACCACCTGGCACACCAATATGGGTATGGTGCAAAAATGGTGAGCCAATTATATTTGATTTGTTTTTTTTTTACCATTGATTGGCTTAAAATTTTTGTATTGATATTATATAAATATTGCATAATAATGATTATTATAATGATATTTTCATTTTAAAACCTATGCTTTAAAAAATCTTTATATACTTGACAGAGTTTATATTTTAAAATGATAATCTTTAAACTTCTAATCAATATTAATACAAAAAAAATACATTAAAGCCTATTAAATAATTTTTGACTTTGCAATCTTATTATTTCTTAATTTTTATAAAGAGACCCTTTTTTTTGTTTAGGAGTCTAGATAAGTATTCTTACTTCTATTTCTAATAAAATGGCTCAATTTAATACTGATAATTATATATTTTTTCCCTGTTTTGGGATTATAACAATTTATTGGCTGTGAATTCAGTTCACAATTGCACATACAGGTCATGAGTATCTCAAATTATTAGTTTATTAATAAGTTTGATAATGAAAGTAATTGATTATAGTATCATGATTAAATTTTTAACCCATAACTTAAATGCAAATTGGTAACACCAGAAGACCCCAGTGTCCCAAGCCATCTGAAATTAAGGTGGTAGAGGCTTGGAGATACAGTTTATTGTTTGTTGTAGTAACTGGTTATTGTTAACACACAGTTGTAGGAATTGTGAGTAAATATTGATACATAAAATTGTGAGTGAATTATAAATAAATTGTGAGCAAATTGTGAGGATTTTTGTGAAGCAGTTTACTTTAAGAGTATTATAAGAGTGAAGCATAGTAGTTCTTAATAATTTAAAAGGTATTTAAAGCTTGTGCTTTTCTCTTAATAAAATTTATTTCAGACTTTAACTATTCCTTAAATATGAATTAATAAGAAAGTGTCCTTTAAAAATAAACTAACTTAAGTTATAACTAGTGCTAAACTGTATAATCATGCATATTGCACTTCCAACCAGTTGTAACAACAGAGTTAATCACTTAAAATTACTATATAAGTAATGGTAACATGATTTAAACTCTTATTTTATTTTTCACAAAAGGGTAACAACTTTGGTAATAATTATAGAGATGAGAAAATATAGCATTTTATGATGATAAAGGTTACAATATAAAAAATATACTTCTAGATATATATATACATATGCAGTTTGTACATATGTACATATTAGAATCTAGCACCAAAATTCAGTAATTTGTATAATTATTATTCTAGTATAGTTTATGGGTTGATTTCAATCTTTGCAAAATAAAAATGCACTAAATGATGACAATATTTTTTTTTTTAAACTTTGGCTGCCTCGCCGTGATCTTTATTAATTGTTTTCATATTACATTGTATACATGAAATGAGAATACAACTAGCCACATGTGCACTTTTGGTGCCTAATTTAAATAGTCTGCCCGAAGGTTCTATACTAGTTGCCATACCTACAACCCAACTACAGAAGTTGTCTATTTAAACCCTCTGGTCTCCGTATACACCGCATTACTACTTCTTAACAGACCTGACTCACTCCATTACCTCTAGAATAATCAAGTGTGACTAGCCGCACTAGCCTCACCCAGAACAAACCTAGGTTCGTCTAAACCAGTCCAACAACTGGTTTGTATACCATGAACAACCACGTCCCATTTTATAGTCATTCCTGGATTTTCAGTACCGACACATTTGCATTATACCAACACTCGCAGTCCGGTTTCACTCTGAACTGCTAAGCACTTCCCTTGCCCTTATAAGGTTCATTCAGGTCCCGGCACCGACCTTATTTATGGTAGCACCATCGAAGATCCTACTCTACCTCCTTATTCGGGACTTCCCAAATGGGTTTCTGTTTTTCTGGTTCCTTGGATTCTTCGGTATAACAATAATACTATTGCGCTCGAAAGCTCCCATTCAAGATGGTGGAACCAAGGTTACAGGTTTCTCACCCAACTGATCTGATCTACAGTTACCGTAATACAGGCCTAATTTTTCATTATCGTCATCAGTGGGATTTGAACTTTCGACCTGCCACTTGGGGTGACAGCCTGGCCACTTCTCTAAGTCACCATGCCCTTTAATGATGACAATATTAATATTATGTCAGGATGAAGCCCATACTGGATTCTAGTAAAACCCCTTTGATAATAGGGTTTGGGTAAAATTTATATTAGCATAAAATGTTTTATATGCCAAAATTCAATACATGATTCTCTCTGGTATATAATATTTTTTAAAACATTTATTATGCTTATACCATTTTTTAGTTGCATTAGTAATTAATCAACTATTAAATTTTGTAATATAGTTTTTGTAATTAAGCTCTTGCATCATCCTTTAAAATTTTGATAGTAGCTTTTAAATATTATATACAGTAAGTTGTTCACCCTCAAGCTAAGCTATTTATAAGCCAATATCCTTGCAAATCAATAAAGTATTGAAAAAAATATATAATACAAGGCAATAAAGATCAATTCAAATATAATGAATACAAAAAAAATGAAGCATGTAACAATAATATAAATATTAATGAAAAAGATCAATAAAATAAAAAAAGCATAATAAAGTTGATTATAATTTTTATCATAATACCAGATTATCTACTATTGGCTAATAGAAGTCAATACTTACCTATAGATAAGCTGATGATTAGCTTCAAGATCTTTACCAAGCTTTTGTTGGAGCCAATACTTTATTAGCAAACCTATAGCTAAGCCAATTATTAGCTCATCTTAGCTATTCAGCTCATGATTTGGTTCTAGCATTCATATCACTATAAACACTAAATAAATTTTTTATATATTTATATAAAGATTTTACTTTAATTGTTTTAAATTCTTATTTTCTATCCAAAATATTTCTTATTATTACCTTTATTTTAAATTATGTATTTTAAAGATATAATGAGTCCTGAAAATATTATACTATTCAGAGAATATTATAAATACTAAAGATATTATTGAGCCTGATATTTTATATTTGAATTAGGATTTTATACTATCACCTAAGAATCTTGTGTATGCAATGAACAAGCTGTTGCATTTAAAGCAATTTAAAAATAATAAAACTTGACAATATAATGCAAAGTTTACATATTGTGATCAAATATTTGAAGCATATATTGAAGCAATAACAAATCATATAATTAATATTTGTTGTAAAATTTTAGCTAAAAATATAATACTTTATTCTTGAATAATTAAAAATAAATCTGAACATATTACTAAAATTTCTACTTGCAAAACATTTTTAAAAACTGATTATTTTAATAAAGCTATCATATCATCAAAAAAGTTGATATATTACATAATTTGCTATTACTAGTATTAATATATAGCAATATACTATTTAGTTTTATTAGAAATCTATTTTTTCTTTTATTTTTGAAGAACTTATATTCAAACTTAATCTACTATTAAAGTATACATTAACATATATAATATTCTAGTCATAATATGTACAAATATTATGTGAAATGATTGATCAAATTGAAGAAATGTGCAATTTGACTCTTTCACTTGATGGATAGATGGATATATCTAGCAACTTTATATATACATTTCTTTTAATTATAACTATACAGATAACATATATTTAATATATTAATGAAATTATTAACATAGAAGATTTTTCTATATCTGATATAATGCAAATAATTTACTTGCTGCAATAAAAAATTCATTACCAAATAACTCTTTAGATTTTAGTAAATTATTACTATAGTTACAGATAGTCCTTTAGTTATAGTACAGCTTTGAAAAAATAATTCAAATAAATATAAATATATTATTAGTATTAAATGCTATTTATATGTTTTTAATTGAATTGCAAAGAGAATTTCATTTTATCAACAATATAAAAATACAATTACTGTATTACTGCAAAATAATACACATCTGTATGGTATTTCGATTATCTGCATGCTATTTTGAGTGCGCGCATGTGCACTATTTTGAAATTAACCTAATTTTTTAAGCATGTATAAGATGTTCAAAATAGCACCCATGTACAGTATATAAATATTTATCTGAAAATCAAAAAACCTCAATCTCTTTAAATAGAGAAACGCATAAGCGACAAATAATTTCCTAAATTATATCAATCGCAAGTAGTTATTCTGTACTGGCGTTAAAAATCTAAACCTTATATATATATATTATATTATATATTACGGGTCTACTAAAATGCACCTATGGTGTTCTATACCATGTTACACAAATCCATTAGAATAGCCAATCAAAATTTAAGATTAGGTGTAACATAAAATTTTGGTTTTTTTGTTTATTTTTTAAAAAAACATTTATATCTCTAAAGTTTGCTTATAAAACCACCTTTGGGGCTCTAATAAAAAAATTTCTTGCTAAATTTTGGTATAAACAATACCCCTGCCCCATTCAGGTCTCACCCTAACCCTAAGGTAATAAAAATTTTTTTTTGTTTTATAAAAGTTTATTTTTTGTTTTTGTTACACAGATTTGTAAATCTAATTTATCTATGGTGTAAAACACCATAGGTGCATTTTATATTATCTGATATCCCCTTATAATAAAATTGTCATCTTATCACGTGTGTCCGTTACATTTTTACCAATTATTCCGTTCATGTGAATCGGAGTATCACGATTGTCTGGTACATTTTTACCAATCATTTTGCATGTGCGAAAAATGGATGCCATAAATGGTCACGATAACATGTTGAAATTCGCAATGATTATACCAAATTAATGTTAGCGTTAATGGCCCTTATATCTATATTTTTTAATTTTTACTGCATATATTTATATATATATATATTATTTTAATATTAAGTTTGTGCGCTTAACATTTTTGATTGGTCGTAACTAGAAACGTGATCAGGGCGTGGGGAAAACAATTTGACAATTGTTTTACATATTGATGTGTTAAAAATGACGATCAGTTACTTTTTAATTCTGTAATTATTGCGACATTTGATCATTTGCATATTAATGCGTAATGTGGTAATAAATTCGTAATTTGTTTATTACTGAATTAATCTCGATTATTTTTTAAAAATCAACTTTAGTTCTTTATGTACACTTTTCATTTTTCTGATTTAGAAAATTGCTTCCGTTCTTATGCGCACTTTTTATCTTTGAAATTAGATTAACTGAGATACGGATAACGAATGAACGATAGTAGAAGCATGATAGTTTGGGACTAGCAAGATAGTTAGTAGCACAGTAGTATTTTTTATTTTTTATTTTTTTCTTTTCTATTTTTATAATGCAATACTAACTTTTCACGCGATAACGAACGTAGCAAGCATGATAGTTAGGGACATAGCAAAATAGTAGCACAATAGCATATATTTTTTTTATATACAATATTAACGTTTCTTTTTTCTTTAGAACAAAACGTAACACGATAACGAACATAGCACGATAATAGAAGCATGATCGTTAGTAACACGGTAATAATAATAATAATATTTTTTTATTTTTTTTTTAATGTACAGTACTAACGTTTCTTTTTTTTCTTTAGAACAAACAGACGTGGCGCGATAACGAACGTACGATAGTCGAGGCATGATAGTTCGGGACGTAGCAAGATAGTTAGTAGCACAGAGTATTTTTTTTCTTTTTTTTTTAATACAGTACTAACATTTCGCAACGTAGCATAATAGTAGAAGCATGATAGTTCGAGACGTAGCAAGATAGTTAGTAAGACAGTAGTTAGTATGCCATGCATGATAGTTCGAGATATTAGTAACACAATAGTATTTTTTTTCTTTTTTTTTTGATACAGTACTAACGTTTCGCACGATAATGAACATAGCATGATAGTAAAAGCATGTTAGTTCGGAACGTAGCAAAATAGTTAGTAACACAGTAATGAGTATGGGGCGTGCAAAATAGTATGGGGCGTAGCATAATAGTTAGTACGGGATTTAGTATGATAGATAGATAGAACATAGCGAAAAGGGTACCAGTGGTGCCCCCAAAACACTTGTATTATATATTATATTTATATATTTATTTATTTATATTTATGAGTTCAGAAATCTGTCTATTCTACTGGCTAATCAAGTTTTCTAACATGGTTACACCAAAATAAGGCTTATATTAATGATTTTTTTAAACACCGTAAAAACTCTTTTAAAATTATAAACTTGAATTTTCCAAATATGCTTTTGTTATTTGATTACTTAATAAATACAAATTATTTTGAGCAAAAAAAAACTGCTAAAAAAAGTCAATCAAATGTTTTACAAATTGGAAAGTGTTTTCATAATGGTCTCAAGTTTAAAAACAAGTGCAAGTGCAAGAACAAATGCAAGTACATGTGCAAGAACAAGAATAATTGCTTCGCAATAGAAAAAAAACATCTTATACTATCTATTAAAGGAGTATCATATGACAAATACTATTAAAAATTACGTTTTTGATACCTGATTCACTTAGAACAGGTTTTATTCTATTAGCATTAAATAAATATAAATATACTGGTATATACGTACATACGAACGTACAAATGAGAAATTGCCAAAAAATTTGAATATGTGAATTAATGTGGCTTAAATATATCTTAAAATCAAGCTTTAAATAAACATTCCCAGTTTTCTAAATACAAGTTAATTTTTGCTTACATAATTATAATTCATCTGCATGAAAAAAGAAGTTCGTCAATAATATCTTATTTTATTTCATCTCTTTAAACTTTCTGAACCTATAAACATAATCGAACACTTTTGTTATGCATTCGATTATAATATTCTATATATGGTGCGCACTATTTCAGGACACGCATAAGCATTATTTTGAAACCCCATATGCTATTTTTAGGGGATGCAATTTTCAAAATAATGCCCATGATTATTATTTCGCAGTAATATAGTAAATAAAATTTAGTAAAATTTTTACTAGCTCACATTCTTGAAATACAAAATTAAAACAATAGGCATTAGAAAATGATAGTAAAATAACTACAAAATTTTTGTTAAACTAATAGTATTCACTTTCAAGAGTCTGTCTTTTAGTTCAAAATCACTAAAATGTTTTTTATGCTTGTCTTGTATAATAATAACATTCCTAATAAATGTTTTTTATTCTAATTAAAATTAAAAAAATAATTACAACTTGTTAACATTTTCTTGAAAAAGAACAATTTACTATAATTTTTTTTAAGAATTTAACTAATTTTAACACCTGGTTAAAATTATAAATTTTAACTACCCTTTATTTTTATAGAAGTTTTTTATATAAAAAATTATTCTTTAAAGATTAGGGTTAGGTAAGGGTATAGGTATATTATGTTAGAGGATGGATTGATTATTTATATACAAAATTAGATGCCAAAAACTTTTATTTAATAGCCCAAAGCTAGTTTTTGCAATAAAATTTTGCAATATTGATAATTTTTTGATTTTTTTTAAATTTTCTTAAAATTTTCTTTATTTTGTTACACAAGATCCTGCGACCTGATTGGTAAATTATAGGGTGGTTACATCACCAGGGGGCAAGTTAGCAACACTCTTTTTTTAAATATTATTGATACAATTACAGAAATTGAGAATAAACTCTTTTCAACAATCATCTGGACCAATCTTAATGAAAGAAACTAAAAATTTCTTGGTAGTGAGTGAGTTGCCTATATATAAATATAGTAGGATAATACAGGAATACAGTTTTCTGGGGCCTCTTTTGTATATTCAACATGCAAGCCAAAAGTATTCTTATACAAGATAACTGGCAGGAGGTGGTGCTATTGTATGAAAAATTTTGGTAAAGATTAATAAATGTCTCTATTGATGAAGTACCCTGTAGCAATACAATAGAACTAACAAGAAAATTAGTTTTTTGATAATCCTTTTCTTTAAATTTTGCCAAATTCCTATTCTTTTACTACCCTACTTTCCTTCAAAATTTTTACAAAAATTGTGTAAAATATTTTACCCTTATAAAAGATTAGCTTTGTTTACACTTTCTATTTTTGGGTAGACTCAGTAGAATACAACTACATATTTGTTTTGGTGACAACTCAGTACTACTCCATATGCTAATAATTATATTACTCTGGTTAAAAAATATCTAAAAATGAATAAGTATAGTCAGAAATAAAATCTTAACAATAAAGTGAAGCTATCCAATAGAGATATACAAATGTTGCATTTATTAAATAGTTTTTCTAAACCTGCCACAAGTTATAATATTGCATAGCGCTCTTCTTTTTTCTTTTTTCTTTATATGTTTTTTCTTTTTTTTTTTCTAACATATACAGCTTAGGCCATAGACTTTTATTTTCTTTTTTATCTTTCTATATCATTTTGGTTATGTAATTTCTCTTGTTAATATATTCCTTTTTTCTTTTATTTTTTATATACTCCCTTTGTATTTTGTAAATTTGACTTTTTTTCTACTAGGTGTTAGTGTTAGTTAATATTTCTGCTAGGATCTAGATAAAAAAGGTTTTAAAGAAATATTGGTAGTTATAACAGGACCCCGGACATCTCTCATATAGGTCATAACTGATCTGCACAAATTTTAAGGTTTTTGCTACCTCTAAAATCAAGTAAATTTGCTAAAAATTCAATTATTACATGAAGTTTTTATAGTAATTTGCTAAAAACTAAATTATTACATTTAGATAGTGCTCTTAGGTTCAGGTGCTCTAAAAAAATTTGTGCAGCATATAAAAATACATTTTACTGGCATATT
>QKWP01001183.1:115721-137681 GCA_003550325.1 Gigaspora rosea | reverse complement strand
ATTGTGCTTTAAATTACTTAAAATAGTAAATAAGCTACCCACGGTTTTTTTTTGTTAAAAATCGGCAAAAAAAGGTAGCTGCAACATACGGTATATATCGATTTATATCTACTTAAAAATTTTCCCGATGTATATGTAGTATCGTTATACAAAAAAAGATCGTACTTGTTATAAAGATCGTTTTTGTTATACAAATAAACATCTAACTTTTCAAAAAATTACCAGTTGGTTATACAAATTTAAACATACGACATATGGAAAAATTATATATAAGTCTATACAAAGCCAGATCTCAGTATTACATATATTCTTCGGGGTTCTATCTAACTACCATTAGATGCGTCTTGACGAGCTCTACAACTTTCAATTAATCAACATATTTCGTTAGCATAGTAAGAAAAAAAGTTTAGATGGGCGCACGCCGCCTTTGCGATCATGTAATTTTCATATGTAATTTCCAGCACGGGATTTTATATAGGCGGCCAATCGCTTTTCGATGATATCTCGCCATCTACTGGGCCGATTTGGATAATCTAACCACTGTAAATGCGCCTCGACGAGCTCTACAACTTTCAATTAGTGGACATGTATCGTTAATTTAGTATAAAAAAAATTTTAGATGGAAGAACACCAACCACATTTCGCCATTTTTTACTTGACAGGCGGATTATCAATTAAATTAAAATATCTCAACAACTATTAAACCAAACTTGATAAATTTTTTTTTATTTTAATTCTATAACTAAATAGAATTAAAATAAAAAATTTTTATCATGTTTGGTTTAATAGTTGTTGAGATATTTTAATTTAAAGTCTAAAAAAAATTTACTTATAAACAATTTGCCTAGTTTCTACTGACACCCCCATATATTGATTAAAAATGTATATTTAATTTAAAATATAATGTATAATATAAATATAAAATTTTAAAATTGCAAAATTTTGTGAAATTTTGCGAAATCTTTCGAAAATATTGTAAAAACTTTTAAATATTTGCAAAAAGCATTAAGAATAATTTAGTAATGATCTTTTAATATAAAATTTAGATATAAATTTATATCAACCAACTTACATATTCTTACATTCTTTAGATAAAAAAATATTAGAACAATTATGGAAACCAATATACTGTATCTACCAATTATTTTATTCGAATTTTTAGCTTTAATAAACAAAGATTATTGTAATGAATTGCATAATTTACAAAATAATTTATTGAATTGGAATTTAAACATTAGCATCCAAGCCATTATACCATACATGGCTATTAATACATTTTTAATAATTTTGCATAAATTTGAAATGTTTCGAAATTAATTAAAGTATATTGTAACAAATTAAAAGTTGTTGATTTATATAAAAACAATATTGAGCTGTGCTTAATTTTGGCTTATAATTTCATATGCTATTACAAGACCAATGACTTCACTACTAATACTATGTAGAGTAAAAATCATACTAATTTTTTAAAAAAAATTTAATAAATGTTTAATAATTTTTAAAAAAAAATTAATAAATGGTTAATAATTGCACAAATTTTCTTTTAATCTATTATACAGAAGTTACTTGAACTGGATTTTGTGTTATTAATTTTATATTTGCTGGCAAACAAATTTTAATTATTTCGCATTGTTTGAGAAATGACAAAATCATATATAATGTATAATAATAAATAAATATAAAATTTTAAACAGCTTTTTTTCACCACGGCTTCTCATTAGTTGATCTTATTGTCATCTTGATCAGTTTGATCACCTTGATCAGTTTGATCACCTTGACAATTTTACTACCGGTTCCTTGGCTAAAATTGCGAAATTTTTGTGAAATTTTGAGAAATTTTGCGAAATCTTGTAAAAACTTTTAAATATTTGCAAAATGCTTGATTATATTATTAAGAATAATTTAGTAGTGTTCTTTTAATATAAAATTTAGATATAGATTTATATAAACCAACTTACTTATTCCTATGTTCTTTAGATAAAAAAAATATTAGAACAATTTTGAGAACCATATATTCACCAATTATCCAATTATTTTATTCAAATTTTTAGCTTTAATAAACAAAGATTATTGTAATGAATTGAATAAAATTTAAAAAAATAATTGATTTAATACATTTCTAATAACTTCGCATAATTTTGAAATGTTACGAAATTAATTAAAGTATATTGTAATGAATTGAAAGTTGATGATATAAAAACTATCCATTGTTTACTATTTATGGCAAAATTTAATAAGAATTTTCATTTTTCAAATTTGATTGTATTTCAAAATCAGCAAGACAATAATACCTTTTATACTATTTCATGGTTTCATATGCGTGTTCAGTGAACATCTACATGGTCTAATTTTAGTCTAATGCAGATAATTTCGAAATGTTTAATAATTGCATATAAATTCGCAGATATGCTGTGAAAATTAAATAAATGAAATTTGTAACTTTTTCAAAATGCCAAAATTGTGCTAGTTAAGTTTATTTGATCAGTGGGCTGTGCTTAGTGAATTGCCTGTCTAAAAAATCTTCATTCTGCCACCTGGGTGAAACAGGTCAGTTAAAAAAAGGCTCTACCAGGTCACCTGATGGGTTACCTGACAGGTCATCTGTTAGGTATGCTGTGCAAAATTAGAATCGATCGTTAAGTCACTTAACGATATCAGGTAAGTTTGGATAATGATAGTAATTGGATCTTGAATTGTGTTCATGATCACAGTTTAAAAAAAATAACTCAGATCGTTAAGTCACTTAACGATCTAAGATAAAACAACAATACAAATTACGAGGTTTAATTGTTCGATCAATAAGATAATCAATAAGTATTTAAAAGGGGCGAGTCAACCTGCATCACCCCCACCTGCGAGTGACTCGGGTGATACCCAATTCACTTAATCTTGGAATTCTTCTCTCGTAGTTTCATATGCCATAACGTGACCAACAACTTCTTTGTAATACTATATAGAGTAAAATTAATCAATCGCATTAATTTTACTTAAAAAAAATTTAATAAATATTTAATAATGCACATAAATTCACAAATATGCTGTGAAAATTAGATAAATGAAATTTGATAACTTTTAATTATTTCGAGAAATTACAAAGTGTTTTATCATTTATTCCAAAATGCCAAAATTGTACTAGTTAAGTTCATTCAATCAGTGGGTTATGCTTAAGCTTGGTATTCTTCTTTCATTGTTTTATATACCATAATGTGGCCAATGACTTCTCTGTTAATGCTATGTAGAATTAATTAATCGCATTAATTTTCTTAATAAATGTTTAATAATTGCACATATATTCGCAGATATGCTGTGAAATTAAATAAATAAAATTTGAAAAATTTAATATTTCGTATTTTTTTGAGAAATTACAAAGTATTTAAGATTATCTTAAAGAATTGAATAATTTAAATAAAAATGTATTTAATAAATTTTTAATTTTTTCGCATAATTTTAAAATAATTAAAGTATATTATAATGAATTGAATAATTTTTAAATTAAATATTTATTGAACTTATATATAAATTTTAATTATTTCAAATTATCTTGTATCGTTTTGAAATATTTTTATGAAACATAATTTTCAATAAATGCCAACATAATAAATTAAATACTTTATTTAATTTAAAATATAAACAGAATTTTTATACTTTCAAAAAGATATAAATATGATTAAAAACTTCTTTATTTTTTTCGTAAAAAATTTTATTTCCAAATATCTTTAAAATTTTAAATCAAATTGAAATTATTATAATTTTAGAATATAAATTTCACTATTTCTTTTAAATATCAAATATAATCCTAATCTCATAAAATGTCTAGCTTCATATGTTCTATCAGCGATTATACTTTTTCATCACCAAATGCATTGAGTAAACATATGTCCAAGCGTCTTAGTACTGTCGAAGATGTTCCAGTTTTTGCCAAAAGTGCTAAAAGTTTTCGCAAGTCTTTACTTTTTGATGAATTGCCTCAAGATGATATTAATGAAGACCAATTAGATATTGGATATTCCTCTTCCTCTAAAACCTCTAAAAAAAATTCATTTAAAGATATTAACTTTAGCAATCCTGTGCAAAATATTAATTTAGAGAGTAAAATTGCGAATTTATCTAATAATGATAATTTGTCTGAGAATTTAGCAGATATGTCTTTGAATTAGAGGAAAACACATATTCAAAAAATTTTGAAGTCGATTCTAATACTAATATTTTTGATGAATTTGAAAATACTTCGCAAGATTAGCGTGAATTATCTGATATATTTCAATTAGTGCAGATTATTTCGAAGATATGCAAAATAATTCATCTGACGATGAAAATCAAGAATATAATGAATTTCCTAATGAAGCTTATGCTGATTTAATGGTTTTGGTTACAAAATATAAACTAAGTAATGCAGCAGGAAATGCGATTATCTCATTTTTTAATAAGCATTCAAATTATTCCAAATCTCCATTACCAAAAAAATATTAAACAAGGAAAACTATTTATAAATAATATGAAATCTAATTTGTCATATATGAAACTAAAGTATTGGATTATGATAATACTGAGTATTTCTTATAAGTATAATAATTTTAATATTATTTTTATATGTATATTTATTTTGTTTTTATTAATTAATTTTTTTTTAAAAGAATGGTAAAGAAAATATTTATAAAGAGCAAAATAATGAACAATGGTGGAAAACTACTCAAAGTACTTTACCAAGTGGTACAAAAATTTTATCTATTATTTTATATTCTGATGCCACCAATTGTGATTCATTGGGTAAAAGCCAGTATTACCCAATATATTTATCACTTGGAAATATACCTACATGGCACAAAAATAAACCAGATGCAAAACAATTACTGGGTTATTTGCCAATAATAAAATCTTCTAATTTAGAAAAAGAAATAAAAAGACAAATATTTCATAAATGTTTAGATATAATTTTAAAACCAATTCAATCATTCTCAAAGAACGGAACTAATTTGTTAATTAATAACAAATTAATTTGGTTCTATCCAAAAATTTTAATAATAATCGCAGATTGGCCAGAAGCTGCAACCTTTTGCTTAACATATAAATCAACAAAGTCTAAACATTCTTGCTATTTTTGTTTAGTAAAAAGAGATAATTTAACAAATACAAATCTCATTAAAAAAGATATGAAACTTAGAAATCATGAAAACATGCAATACTATTATAATAAGAACGAAGGACAAACAGTAAGCATTAAATTGGTACCAAATATTTTTTGGAAATTTAGGTAAATTTAATATTCTAATTAATTAAATATGCAAATGTATTTAAAATATTTCGAATAATTTTTAAGATTTAAAATTAATTTTACTATAATGATTTTTAAATTAATTTTAAAATTTTCGAAACATTGCGAAATATTTAATATTAATTTTACTATAACGATTTTTAAATTAATTTTAAAATTTCGAAATGTTGCGAAATATTTAATATTAATTTAACAATTTTAAAGATAATTTTAAAAGTTTTGAATCATTGCGAAATATTTTAAAATATCTTAAATTATTTTAAAAAAAGATTAAAATTTATAATATATAATATATAATTTAATATCAATTTTTTATTTTAGAAATATCAATATTTACAAAGCTACAGTAATTGATAGAATACATCATTTAGATTTGGGATTATTTAACTATCAAATTACTTTTACATATGATCTTTTAAAACAATCATATGGAGCTTCAATACTTGATAAAGTGGATAAAAGATTAGCGAATATTCCTAGATTTTCAGAACTTAAAATATTCAAAAATGGAATTCAATCACTTTCTAGAATTACAGCTAATGAATATCGTAATCTTATGAAAGTTATGATATTTGTTCTGGATAACTTAGATATCAGTAAAGCATTAAATAAAAAGTTGTTGAATCTTTATGAAGTTTGGATTAATATGTATATTATGAGTCGATCTAAAGAATTTGATGACCAAAGTTTGAAAGATTTTGAGGTAATTCGCAATATTTCGAATTTATTCAAATTTATTTTTCGATATTTTAATATTTTAATTAACTAATTTTAATAACTAATATTAATATAATTATTTCTAGAATTTAATAATAAATTGGGCTCAACAGTTTATTAATATTTTTCAAACAAGTATTTCATCAAAATTAAAATTTCCAAAATTACATTATGGGTATACCTTACTATTGATTTAATTAGACAATATGGTACTTTAAATGGGTTCTCCACTGAAACCTATGAAAGTCTTTATAAAGATTTTGTTAAAACAGTTTATTATTTAACTAATAAACAAAATATAGAAATTCAAATAATGAAATTGGTAATTTTTTAAAATTTTTTAATAATATTTAGTATGTTTATAAAACTTTACTAAATTATTTTAAATTAAATAGATTCAGAGGCAGGCTATTGCAACAAAATTATTATCAGGCAAATCAAAAAATTTAAAACTATAAGCTCTTATAAATTTACAAATTTAATTTGGACTTTTAGTTTAAATAATGCTCAGAAATTTATTAACCAACAATTAAATGACTATAATTCAAGTTCTAAAATATATTTTGGACTTGAAAATTTTTTAGAACATTTAACTATATATTTTAATTCAACAAATGTTAATTTAGATAATTATATAGTTAAAATATATAGCTCAATAACTTTAGAAAATGTGGCTATAATTAGAGCAACTGATAATTTTTATGAAAAAGCCTGGCATAGCAATGTAGCAGTTGCTATGAATTCTAAAGAACTATTTGAATATATATCAGATCAAGGAATCTGTTATGGACAGGTATTTTTCATGGTTTAATTTTTAATTTTTTAAAATACAATATTAACATAAATTTTTAATATTTAATTTTTAGATATATTTATTAGTGAAACTTGAATATAATAAGGAATCTTTAATACATAATCTAGTATTAATTTAGTAGTATGATTTTAAATCCGACAGGAATCCATATTATTATAGATGTCCTTGGCTTAAATTAACTGAATTATTTAATGTAATTGATATTGAAGCAATTAGAAATCAAGTTCATGTAATTCCCCACTTTAACAAAACATATGAATATTTAGTAAACAAATATATTTTTTAATAAAAAATCTTAAACATAATTAAAATTATTTAAAAGTTTTCGAAACTATTAATTATCACAATTAACTAAAATATTAAAAAATAAAGAAAGTATTTCAAATATATTTAAATAGCTTGAATGATTCAATTTATCAATAAAACAAAATTAAAATACTTTATTTTGAAAAATTCAAAATATTTCGCAAAACATAATCATTATTTTAAATGTATTAAATATTAAACAAAAGTAGAAAAGACAGAAATTAAAATTATATAACAAAATTTCGAAAGTATTCGCAATAGTTCAGAGTATTTAAAAAATGATTCAATTTATCAATAAAACAAAATTAGAATAGTTTATTTTGAAAAATTCAAAATATTTCGCAAAACATAAACATTATTTTAAATGTATTAAAATATTAAACAAAAGTAGAAAAAACAGAAATTAAAATTATATGACAAAATTTTGAAAGTATTTGCAACAGTTCAGAGCATTAAAAAAATGATTCAATTTATTAATAAAACAAAATTAGAATAGTTTATTCTGAAAAATTCAAAATATTTTGCAAATTATAAACATTATTTTAAATGTATTAAATATTAAACAAAAGTAGAAAAGACAGAAATTACAATTATATGACAAAACTTCGAAAATATTTGCAACATTTCAGATTATTTAAAATTATTCAAAGTTTAAATATTTATTTATAAGTCAAAAAATAATAATATAAAATATATATAAAAATATAATAAATTTATAAATAAAAAAATAAAATAAAAAATATATATATATATAAATTAAGATTCTTAAGCATTGTGTATAGCCAAGTGTCTAGCACTAGCAGTAGAAAATCACTCCTGTGGTTCATCATGTGTAGCCAAATGTCTAGCACTAGCAGTAAAAAATTCCTCTAGTGGTTCTTCTTGAGTTGCTTCAGGAGTTGCTTTGTAAGTTGCTTCGGGAGTTACTTGAGAAGTTTCCGCATCTGAAATATTTATAGGGCTTTTTGTTCTTTTTACAAGCTTGCCCTTTCAAGAAGACTAAATAATTTAATATTAAAATATTTAAATTAACTTTTCATAGTAAAATTTTTGTTTATATAAATTTTAAAAAATTTATAATTACACTTTCGGATTGTTGTAGTTTTCTTTTCTTTTTACCTCGACCCTTTTTTTTTTTTAACTATCTCATCTTCTTCGTCTTCTGTTAATTCTTCTTCACCAGGTAGAAGGAATTTTTTTTTTTGTTGCATTTTTCTCTATTTTTTTATTTTTCAATGTTTCAAATATGTTTAAAAATATTTAAATATTTTGTTTTTGCTTTTAATAATTTATTATATATTAATTACATACCCAATTTCTTCTAAGTCTATTCTTAACAGTATCTTCGGACATTGTTAACTTCTCGTAATAATCAATCAACATTATTTGGCATACTGCAATTGCGTATGCCATTTTAATATAGATTAGTAACTTGTCTGGTCACACCTTGCTTAGGATCCTGGACATGTACGTATCATTGGGGTTTGAGAATATTGTTGTGAAAAGCTTCTGATAGCATACTTTCGTTTTGGCTGAAGCTTTCCACTCAGAAACATCTGCAGGAGTCGCGTTCATATTTATTGAATCCAATTAGCTTTTGCCAAACACAGAAAACATTGCATTCTTTACACTTGTCGTCAAAGCACTTCGCAAAGAACGATGCTGTTTAAAAGCTAAAAATATAATTTATTTTAAGTAAATGAAATATTCTAAATAATCAAATATATTCGAAATATTTCAAATATATTCAAAATATTTAGTAAATAAATTATTCTAAATAGTTCAAATATATTCAAAATATTTCGAATATATTCAAAATATTTAGAATTGTTTTTTATTATATGAAAAAAAGACAAATGAAACAAATTAAAAATATTTACTGGTTGAGCAATATTTTTTTTATAATATGTGTTCCATTTTATCTGTCATACTATCATAAAATTCAGAATGATTTTCTGCAAGAAAATTTTCTGCTGCTTTCCGTAATTCATCTTCTGAAAGATATATTGAATATTTAAACAACTTCTTTGCAATCTCTTTTGCCGATTGCTATATATAAAAATAGTTTTTTATTATTTTAAATTAAATTAAATAAATTAAAAATATTAAGATATAAAAATAAAAATTACATTTATAAAATTGGTTCATGAGCTAAGTCAAAACTTTCTGAACACCTAGCATTTATTTCGGATAAGTGCCTTTCGATTTGATTCATTTTTTCGGATAGCTCGTTAAGCTTATTTATTATAGCTCCTAACATATTACTAGGCACTTCTTAAAATAATTTTAAATAAAAAATTCAATTAAAAATATTATAAATAGTTTTTTTTTTTTTTTTTTTTTTAAGGTGAGGTCTTGCTTATATCTTTATTGGGTAATTTATATAAGTAATTACATATATTATATAAAAACTTAAATTGTACAAGGACAAATACATATAAATTACATGCAAGAATAGAAGCTCAGACTAGTTTATCTGCGATCTAAACCTACTAGAGTGGTCAAGACTCACCTATATTTGAAAAATATTATAAATAGTAAATTAATGAAATAAGAAAAATGTTATAAATTTAAATACCTTCAGAATATCTCGAACTAAATTTGAATATTACACGATCCTCTTGATTTAACAGAATGCACAGCAGATCTTTTAGTTTTCATTATGTTGGTATCAAGGGTGCCAACAAGAACTTCAGCAAAGATAGCTCGATTTGTTGTGATTTTTTGGGTTGTCTTGCTTTTTTTGAAGATTTAGTAGACATTGTGTTTGCGAAGTGTACGAAAAATTAATTGGGATATTTAAAAATTTGTGAAAGTATGCAAAAGTTTATAAGAGAAATAGAGCAAAAGAATAAGATAGAGATTATACATGAGGACGAAAGCATTTCGGGTTCTAAAACCCGAAATTAAAATTTGAAGACGAAATTGTTTTTGACCTATTTTACTTGAAAGACGAAATTATTTAATACTTTTTTTGAATAAATGAAATTATAAGGAACATATTTATATAAATTTTATTTGCTCTTTCTTATAAAAAATTTTAATTTTCTCTAATGAAAACGAAATAGGCCTTTTTCAAAAATCAATTTCGGTGCATCACTAATAGAGAGAGAAGGAGAGATAAAGGGAGAAAGAGATAGAGAAAGAAAGATATATAAAAAGAGAAAAAAATGGAGAATGAGAGAGATAGAAAGAGATATTCATAAAGAGAGATAGAGAGAGAGATAGAAAGAGATAGAAAAAAAGAGATGGAGAGAGGTTCAGGTTAGTTTGAATATTTTATAAAATAAAAAGTTTAATTTGAAAATATGCGAAATGTTTGAAAAGTTTTAAAGAAAAAATAAATGCATGAAATAAGTGAAGTATAGAATATTTTAGATGTTTATGAAATGAATAGAAATGACAACAAAGAGAGGGAATACAAAATATCACCTGTATTTAAATATTTTCAATTAATATCAAAAAATTTCTAATGTAATCAAATTGCTTTTGTATATTTATTAAAATTTTTTTTACTATTTAAAAATATTTGTCTAAAGTAATCAATCAAAAAAATATACAATTAATATTTTCAAATATATTTTAATTTATATTTTAATTAAAAAATAAATTATTTTAAATTTACTAGAATTACATTTTTTTTTTGGATTTTTGATAATAAAACCGTTCACAACAATTGCTTAAAGGTTTTAGCTCCATTTTTAAATTAAAAATTAATCTGCTTTGAAAACAAATGACCATTTAAGTAAATGCATATTATGCATTATTCTTTTGTTTAGTAAATGCATTCCTGATTTTTAATTTATATTTTTATGTAATTGAGTTTTTTCAATTAACAATACACATGCTAATGTATTTAAGAGGATTATTAGATGTAAATAAAAAAGTTTTTATTTATTAAAATTTTTACTTTCATCTTGTCTAATTGAATTTTATTTTTAAATTGTTTCGAAGTATTTCGAAACATTGCGCAAATACTGAAATATATTAAATTTGCAAATTTTGTTAACATTATTCAAAATTTATTATTTTAACTCGCGATGATTTCAAATAAACCGGGAATGTGATCATTTGTATCTGTGTAATAAGTCAAAATATATACATATATTAATTAATTATTTCAGTATATTTTAATTAATTCGAATATATTCGAAATATTTGATAATTTTATCGTAATTAAATTATTTTAAGGGTAGAGGGTACTATTTTAAAATTATATATAAACTTAATGGTAAATTTTTTTTTATATTTAATTTTATAAAAAATTATAATAAATAAACTAATCATATTTTAAGCCAAGTTTGTAAAGCAGGTTTTCCTGATTCTAATGATAGTAAAATCATTAAAATTGGTTAAAAACTCAGTAAGATATGAAATTTTAAAGATTGGGTATTAAAATTTAGTAATAAAACTAACTTATAAATTTACGTAAATTGACCAATCAGCATTAGCAATTTCGTGCAACCCAGAAAATTTTTGGCCCACCCAGAAAAACTTTATAATATATACAAGTATATTTTTTTAAAATATAATAATAGTTCAAAATTTTACCATAATAGATAAATATATTTGTAAAATTTTAATAAAAATTAGTTGTAATTTAAAAAAGTTTTATTAGTAGCATATGTCAATTTTATATGAAAATTTCAAAATACTATATAAAAACTATATAAAAATGATCTATGTACCCTCTACCTTTAAATTTACTTGAATTACATTTATATTTAGATTTTAAATACTTTGAAATTGTTTTCGATTAATAAAACTGTTCACATCGATTGCTTTAAAAGTTTTAGCTCCATTTTTAAATTTATTTATACAATATTTAGAAATTTAATAAAAATTAATCCGCTTTGAAACAAATGATTATTTATAGTAAACGCATATTGTACATTGTTTTTTTGTTAAATAAATGCATTCCTGATTTTTTATTTATATTTTTATGTAATTAAGTTTTTCAATTAACAATACACATGCTAATATAATAATTGAAATTAAGGAAATTATTAAATATAAATAAAAAGGGTTTATTATTACTTTTTGTCTCATTTATTATTCGTCTAATTGAATTTTATTCTTAAATGATTTCAAAATATTTCGAAATTTTGTACTAATATTGAAATATATTAAATTTGGAAATTTTGTTAACATTATTCAAAATTTATTTTTTCAACCCACGTCATTTTCAAATAAACCAGGAATGTGATCATTTGAATCTGTGTAATCAGTCAAAATATATACATATATTAATTAATTATTTTCAGATATTTTTTAATTAATTCGAATATATTCGAAATATTTGATAATTTTATCGTTATTAAAAAATTATTTTTAATTTATTTGGATTACATTTATATTTAGATTTTTAATACTTTTGAAATTGTTTTCAATTAATAAAACTGCTCACAACAATTGCTTTAAAAATTTTAGCTCTATTTTTAAATTAAATATTTTTATACTATATTTAGAGATTTAGCATATATTTTAATAAAAACTAATCCGCTTTGAAACAAAATGACCATTTATAGTAAATGCATATTGTACATTATTCTTTTTAGTAAATGCATTCCTGATTTTTAATTTATATTTTTATGTAATCGAGTCAATACAATACATATACTAATGTAATAATTGAAAATTAAGGAGATTATTAATTAAATAAAGTTTTAAAATTAATTAATTTGTAACCGTAGGTTACAGAATAAATTTATAACCGTAAATACTAAGATCAGATATAATGTGACTATCAAACCAAATTTTCTATAAAAATAAAACTGTGCGATTAAGGTTAGGGTTAGAGTGAGGCTTGGTATAAGGCTTTCAGATTAAAGAGGGCTTTAGTTATATTAAAATTTAGCAAGGAATTTTTTTTGTTAGAAACCGAAAGGTAGTTTTATATGTAAAATTTTGATTTAGAAGCAATTTTTGGCAAAACGAACGTTTGTTTTGACTTTTTCAAATGTGTAACGTTATACCTGATCTTAGAATTTGATTGGCTTGTTGGGATGGGTTACAGTAACCGTGGTTACAAATTAATTAATCCAAAGTTTTATTATTAAAATTTTTACGCTTTTTGTCTTATTGTCTAATTGAATTTTATTTTAAATGGTTTCGAAATATTTCGAAATATTTGAAATAGAATTATAATTCAAATCACCCATGGTGATGATCACCATGTTACACAACCAGATCAGAAGATCTTGTGTAATGCAAAACCATTTAAATTGTATTTTTTTTTGTACTCTTTTATTTTACCACCATTAATAAGTCATTGTTTGTATCGTCATTTATAGTATATCAGTTCTTTCGTTATCATGTCGTCGCTTATGGTGCCAGATCCTTCGTTACTTACAGCATTTTGATTTCTTTGTTAACAGTTTCATCACTAGTGTAGTTTTTCAATTCCTTTTTACTGGTATCATCGTTAGGTTCTTATTTGTACAGCTAAGTATTCTTTCTTTCTTTTTTTTTTGTTTTTAGCGTTCTTGCAGTACTAACAAATCTTCTTTTGTTTAGTAGTAACGCCGTTAATAAGTTATTGTTTGTGTCGTCACTTATAACATATCGGTTCCTTCGTTATTGTATCGTCACTTATAGTGCTCTGATCCATCATTATTTACCTTTTTTTTTTTGTTTTTAGCGTTCTTGCAGTACTAACAAATCTTCTTTAGTTTAGTAGTAACACCGTTAATAAGTTATTGTTTGTGTCGTCACTTATAACATATCGGTTCCTTCGTTATCATGTCGTTACTTATAGTACTCTGATCCTTAATTATTTACAGTATTTTGACTCCTTTGTCAAAGTTTCATTGCTGGTATTGTTGTGTGTGGTTTTCCAATTCCTTTTACTAGTATCGTCGCGTATGGTGCTTCAGTTTTTAGTCATGTCATAATTTAGGTTCTCATTTGTGCATCTAAGTATTCTTTCCTTTTTTTTTTTTGTTTTTAGCGTTCTTGCAGTACTAACAAATCTTCTTTCGTATAGTGAGTGTCATTCGGGATGGGCTAGTGTAATATGTTCGTCGTTGATGCCAAGTTTTTGTTGGCGTCATGATGGTGTGAGTCATTGCGATGGGGTTTTGAATATTTATTGGGTATTTTCTTTATTATGCTAATATGTTCCATTATATTAACACTTTCAATAGTCTTTCAATTGTTTTCTTTGTTAGACGATTGAGAGAAAATTAAGATTAGGGTTGGTTAATGTTAGAAATGCGTTTAGGGATAGGTTTTTAGGCAAAAATAGCGAAGCGGAGGTGACAGCCAAAGCGAGCTACTAGAGTGTATTAAGTGTATATGCAATATATGTAATGAATGTGCGCTTTAGTTCTTTTATTAATAATTATGTAGTAATAAATATGTAATTAATAATAACAATTTTAGTAATTATTATGTAATATGTTGTACGGTTAATGGTATGGTTAATAAATTAAATTTTTTGGGTTACACAAAAGGGTGGAAAGGTCATCACTGGTTATAGTTAGAAATATTCATTTGAAATATATTTATATTTAGCAAATTTTGGTAATATTATTCAAAAGTTATTATTCAAAGCCACGATAATTTCAAATGCACTAGAAATATGATTAGGGCAGTGTCATTAATCACCTGATTATTTTTTATCAGAGGCCTACCCCCTATCCTCTTCCTCAATATATAAATAGTCAGGTTCTTATATATAATTTCAACTTTTTTTACCCCTCCCCCCCCTAAAAAATCACCTGATTTTTGTTACTCCCTTTATTTGAAACCAGGTTGAGTTCAAATGAATCTGAAAAAATAGGTGCATTTAAACCACAAATTAGATCGTTTGATCCCGGATTGGATTATTTTAATCCCAAGTTGGAACTTGATATGATATTATTTGAACGGGTTGAGGGCTTAAATAAACCAGAAATAGTATCATTTGAACACGGGTTGATTTAAATGACCCGGAATTGGATCTTTGATCCTAGGTTGGTTCAAATATACCCAGAACATGATTATTTGTTTTAGAAGATGGCAGATTATTGGAAATTAAATATGGAAAGTATTGATAGAATCACTTTTTTGTAGGTCTACAGTACATTATTTAGAAATTATTTAATATTATTTTGTATTTTCGAATATTACTTAATATTTTCGCAATATTTTGAAATTTATATTTCGAAATATTTCGAAATTTTTTTCAAAATATTTCGAAAGATATTGCATATCGCAATTTCTTTCGAAATATTTCGCACATATAAATTTGCTGATATATTTAATATTCTAAATAAAAAATCTTATTTAGAATAATAATTGTATCCTTTATATATTATTTTAAGTTTTATATACACTTTATTTGATATTTTTGTATACTATTTGATTGTTAATTTTTAATTTTACTACATATTAGTCTTTAGTTATTAGTTGATAAAGCTCTATTTGTTATAAAAAATCAATATTTAATTGGTTTAAATATTTGTTTAATATACAAAATATTGCTTTGTAGCAGCCCAAACAACGTTTGGGTGATAGAATTGTGAAAATTCTATAGCTAGTAGCAGTTAAAGCATTCTATTACTACTGCCTGCTGCAAAGCTTTTACTAGACGTTAATAGTAATAATAGAATGCTATACTCACAAATTTTTAACAACAAAACAAAGTTTCAGAAGTTTTCAAAAAATCAAATTTTAGGTTTATTTGTAACTTATTTTTAATAAAATTAAAATACAAATAGATTAAAATTGTTTTACAAAACCTGTCTTCATACCTAAAAAATTGTCAAAAATCTGGTTATATAAAATCTGTTTATATATTTTCAAATTTACTAATAACTTTCTGAAAAAAAAATTGACACAAAGTATAATTTTTATTAAAAAAATTTTAATTTTTCTTGAAAAAATACTACTTTCCGGTTTCACTTAAAATTTTTACTAATAAAATTTAAAAATAATTTGCAAGTATTGCAATTTTTAAAAATCTGGCTATATTAAAAATTTGGTTATATATCTCTTAGACTTTGGAGGGTCTGATATCATATTCCATTTTAACTATAAACATATAGATAATAATTAATAATTTGTTACATGCTATTATATATGACTAAAATCATAAGCTTATTAATGACAAATATAGTAGCTCACACTACTAATTAGTTACTATATGGTAGTGGCTCTGATTGACTTGTTAGTTACTGCATCTTAGAGTTGTAACATTAGATGCTAATGCTTGTCTAACTAGCTAGCCTTAACAACTAATAACTAAAACTATTATTTTATATATACTATATAAATATAAAGTTCTTTAAATTCAAATCAAATCAAATATTAAGTATACAGTCAACTCTTTCTAATCCAAACTGCCAGGACTGCTTTTTTTTACTATATAAAAATTTGAAATGGTTAGTTTTCAAAAAGTTTATATGACTTATCTGAACTTTATAATAAAATTTACAAATGTTCTAGAAGATTTTGTTCAGTTTAGAGAGAGTTTAATAGTGTTCGGTTTAAAGAGGTTCAGATTAGAGAAAGGTGACTATATTTGAATTTGATCCAATCAAATAAGCCTTAATTTGAATTTGATCAAATCAAATAAGCCTTAGTTTGAATTTGATTAAATCAAATAAGCCTTAATTAAATTTGTCACAAAAACTCTTTCCTGTAAATCTGAAAATCCCTAAGTAAACAAAACAACACATATGGAAAGAGGATAACAAGTAATCTTATTAAATAAATAAACAAATAAATAATTAAATAAGAAACCAAAACAATAAAACAAGAAGAAGGAAAGATACTAAATACAAGAAAAAAGAAAATATTCAAGAACAACAGTTCGCAAGAAAAGGAAGACTTAAGCGAAAACAAGGTCTTCAGGCCTTTGAAAGAAACCCTTAAGTCTAAATAAAATGAATGAATTTGAGGTTGTCCAAGGAAACTTTGTGAAAAGACTAGAAGAAATAACTTTTCAAAAAGTAGAAAACAACAAGAAGACCAAAAGAAATCATAACAACACAATAGAAGAACACACAGAAAGTGGGCTTATTGACTCGACAATACAAACAGACAGTATGACATTATTAGAATAGAACAACAAAACAATAGAATTACATGACGTAAGTTTGTCAGCACTGCAACCAAATATAGACAAGGACATATCACAGGGAAGTTAGGGTACCTCAGAAGTTGACCAAATCAGGCAACAAATGGATATCGATATCCAATTGGAGCAAAAAATAATAAGCAGTCAGAAAGTAAAAAGAAGACATATAGCGTGGCAGTTAGTGGCACACAAAGTGAACAACAAAAAATCTTCAAAGCAGAAAGGAAAAGTAAGATCAAAAAGTACACAAAAAAAATTAGAAGCCAGTAGCTCAATGAAAACTGAAGAGTTTAACGAAGAAATATGGAACAGAGACAAGGTTTTAAAAGCGTACAATAACCAAGAAGAATTGATAAAATTCATATGATACAAGCTAGAAAAAAAAACACAAATCGGGCTATCCCGAAAACTATAGAAAAGAAGATGATATACAGAGACAAGGCCTTTTTCAGAACATTCACAAGAAGAACAGAGACAGAACCAAAACATCAATTAAATCTCTACAATTGCTGTGAGAAGCAACAAAAAGATACAAGTTAGTATATGGAGCATATGTTATTAACTGCACAAATAAGGATCAGATTTATGACAAGTTAAAGAAAAAATTGGGCATTGATTTTTTAACAAATACAGACTTTAATGTGATGGATGCGTACGAAATAATAGGTCTAATAATATATATAGTGGGCTTTGCAAGAATTCGTAACGAGTTAAAGTTCAATGAAGTGAAAAGTAAGGTAGCAATAATGATAAAACAAAGAAAGTAAGAGCTTCCAAAGGAAGCAGATGGATACTAGCGTTAATAAAACTAGTTCTTCCAATTGAGTTACCAATTAAAGATAAAAAAGAGGCAGAGATAGTAGTAATCATATTAAAAAGTATATAAGTTCGAAAGATTGCCAGAATCATATATAGACGATCTGAGAATAAGACTACTAGATCACCCAAAGGATCTAAGAAAAGAATTTAGGTCCTTTTTTCCACTAAAAAATAGGTCAGATTTGAGAGAACTCAGAAAACAAAAAGAGGAATTAAGTAAATATTATCATATGAGAGCATTACCGGAATCATACTTTGATATGCCTCCAAAGAAAGAACCACTGCCAGAGGTGCCACAGGAGTTAACACCAAGATTAAGGGAGCAATTTTCTTTCTCTTTTGCTCAAAAGACGATGAGAATTTTTGTGACCACATAATGGAGCTCAGGAAAATTTACACATTTAAGCACTTACCGAACGATTATCTAATTAGAAAGAAGAGGCTACCAGAAAAACCAGAAGAACTCCAAACAAAAGAAAAATTCAAATTTCCAATAAAAGATAAGAACGAGGCATAGAAATTCATTGAACAAATACTATATTATTACAGAATTCCAACGCCTATAGCGGAAGCATATGTAGCAATAAATTACACTGAATTACCAGATCTTCAATTGATAATAAAAAAAGTGAAAAAAGTCAACCTTATACTACTGCTGACCAATACAAAAGAAATAATGATAGCAGTAAAGGACTTGAGGAAACACTATTTTTTCAGGAAAATATCTGAAGACTGAATAGAGTTAGAAGCAAGAAGATGGAAGAAAAAAGCCTATCTAAAATGATTAAACAACTTAATCAAGAGTTAGAGAACAAGAAGATAGAAAAATGCCCAAGATACCCGATTCAAGAACAGGAAGATATTCCAGAGGCTATGGAGGTGTTGAAGAATAATTACAGAGTAGACATCATACCTGAGTGGTTATTCGATATAAGGGAACTTTCTGAACCAAAGCGGAAAATTTTTAACAAACAAAAAAATGAACCAATCAGAGTGCAGGATAAAGAATAGATGATTATGCAAGCAATGATCAATCAACCCAATAATGGTATGACCGACATACTAATCACAAACAGTAATGCTAATGAAAGTAAAATAAATAGAAATAAAACAATGATTGTACTACAAAGACTTTTTCCGCTTAAGCATTACAACATTAAATGTACAAGGAATAAATGTATTACTGAAACAAAAATTAATTTTGAAAGAGTTTGAAAAGAAAGAGTTAGATATAATTGAAATAACTGAAACTAAATTAGCTAAAAAAGAAGATCTGTGGTATCAAGTAGCTAACTCGATATACAAAATATACATTGTAGCACTGGACCAGATAAAGAAATAACAAGAGAATTCTCAATAGAGATGGCAATTCTGGTAAAGCATACAATACGTTGCTATATATATATAACATACAAACATTCAAAGGGACGGCAATATATATAGATTTCTTCTTCCCTGGACATAACCATATAGGAGTAATTACAATATACATACCTGTAGGAAAGGATGAAATTGCTAAACAAACACAAGAAAGAGTTAAAGGATCGATAAAATACACAAGAGTTAGAGCAATGAATATAATAGTTATGGGTGATTTCAATAGTAATAGTGAATAACCAGAAAGTAGGAGAACAGTACTACTATTTAAGGTGATGAGAGAAAACCAACTAATGAGTATAAACCAAGAATACAAAATAAAAGAGTTCACATGAAAAAGAGAACAAAATGAATCACAAATTGATGATATATGGATATCAAATAACATGATTAATTGGTGCAAATACCCTGAAATTGAGTGGGATACAGCCTCTGGAAGTGATTATAAAATGATCAAAACATACCTAAAAGTATATGAAAGGATAAAAAGAAAAAGAAGAAAAAAGAAGAAAAGGAAAGTATTTATGTACAAAAAGACAGAAGAAGAAGAATGGGAAGAGTTTACAAAGAAGATAAAGAAGAAGTTGAAAGCTCTTAAAATAAAGAAAATAATTGACAAAGAAACATTAAATAAAGCCTAGCACAAGATGAATCTTGCAATAAAAAAAGCGGCAAATGAAAAATCAAGAATAAGATAGTATACACAAAAGGATTTAACATGCAAACAAAGAAAGTATCAGAGCTACATAGAGCATTAACAAAAATAAATAAAGTATGAAAAATGGTGAAGATAATGAAACCACCAATATTGATCAATGAGTTTATAGAAAGGATAAATAAAAAGCTGAGTGCAATCAGGGAGTTATTAGTTTGTAAAAAACTCGAATTAACTGAGGTAGAACTAGGAATATTAAGTAGTTTGTTCAGTTCAATTCTGGTCCAGTCCCATAAAGTTCAAAGAAAAAAATGAACTGAACTGAAGTTTATAAACTTTAGTTCAATTTTAAAGTTTAAACTTGAGTTTATAAACTTAAAGTGTGAACTTGAGGTTAACTTTGAAGTTCAAACTCTAGTTCATGAACCTAAGTTCACTAGAGCTATTATTCAGTAAAAAAATAATTATCCAGGCAGGTCAGATATTGTCTGACCTGCCTGGATAATTATTTTCCTACTTAGTCACGATAAATGTTAGATTTATAGTTAGATGAAACCTCGAAGTTTCACGCTAACAAAACTATATACATACTAACAAATTAAGATTGCATCATAACTTGCTGTACAATAGAATCATATGACTTTGCTGTAACTTTGGTTGACAAAATAAAAATGTCTTTCTAAGAATGATAATATGTATACACAAAGATTCGAATGCTATATCAGTATTATAAATTATATTTAATTACTGATAATTTCTTTATCATACATATTACGATTTTGTTATAACCGGGTTCATATAAGCTGAGTTCTCAAACCAGTTTTATAAGCTATTTATAAACTGGGTTTATAAATCAGGTTTATAAACTAGATTATAAAACTGGTTCAAGAACTTGTCATCAATTTTTCTTTGAATGAACAGCTAAAAAGAGTAGTTTGAACCAGGTTCGGACCCGGTTCATTTGAACGACTTAACATCCATAGTAGGACTAAATATGAGAAATATTGAATTAACAAGATAAAAGAAATAAGACAACTAATACACAAAAGTAGACAAGCAGAGAACATTAGTGAAATAAGGGAACAAATAACACTAGCAATCAGTAGAAGAAAGACTTTTCAGGAGAACACAAAATTAATAATAGATAGTATATTAAAGAAAAGGAAACTGAGAGTCAAGTTTGATAATATTAAGAAAGTAGACGAGGTGATAGTTGAAGAAACAGCGATCAAGGAAGAGATTAGAAACCATTTTAAGGATTGAACAAAAAGAAACGAGAGCAGTGGAGAGTATTAGAAGGAATGGAAGAATGAATATTTACCCATAAAAAATATTAGAAAAGAAGACTACGAGCAACTAATAGAAAAAGTCGATGAACAAGAGTTACAAGAAGCGATTAATGAATCACCACTAGGAAACATCGGGAAAATAAAAAAATTAATAATCTGTAGTGATCTTCAAATTTATCAAATAAGTGCAGAATCTTGTTTAAAAAATTGCAAAGATCTTCAAAATTTAGATTTTTGCAGTTCTTCACAGATTTTTTGACAAAAATCTGTGCAAATATTTAAAAAGTATAATCTTCGCAGATTATAATAGGCGCTACCTGCGATAATCTCCAAAATTATAATTTCAATACTTACCGAACACGAGAAAATCAATAAACAAAACAAAACAAAAATAAATAAATAAATAAATAAAGTAAAAAAACATGGTTTTTTATTCACTTTTTTTTTTTTTTATTACTGTATTATTTTTTTATTATGATTTTTTTATTTAAAATTCGAAATAACACGATGGTGCACGATAGTAGGAATAAAAGTAAATTTCTGGTTATAAGGAATAACTGGAATTTACTTTTATTTCCCACGTACTTATAATTTTAAACGGTATTTATTTTAATTTTTTTTTTGTGTTTTTTTTTTTTTTTTTTTTTT
>QKWP01001183.1:89979-109749 GCA_003550325.1 Gigaspora rosea | reverse complement strand
TTTTTTTTTTTTTTAATAAAAATATATTATATATATATTTTTTTTTATTAATAAAAATATATTATTTTTTATCATTTTTGTGAAATTTATAATTGATCAATAATATGTATTTTGTAATAAATTAAATATATAATATCTGAATATATTTTTCAGTAATTATAAATCAAACCAGTGGTGTTAAACACCAGTATGCAGTATAACATAAAGATCAATATTAAAAAAATAAACAAAAAAAATAAACAAAAGCTAAAATTGATATATGTTAAGTAGAGCAATAGTTAGAGTTAGGGTGAGGTATAGTATATAGTAAAATTTCGCAAGAGGTTTTTTTTTTAAAAAATAAAAGGTGGTTTCATAGATAAAATTTTGAGTTAGAAGGTATTTTTTAAAAAAAAGCAAACCAACAAAAATTTTATGTTACACCTGATCTTTACGTTATACTGCATTTAAAAAATTTGATTGGTGAAAATCATTGTGGTGTTGAGCACCAGTGGTGTGATTTAGTAAAACCGATATTTTTTTAATATATGAATTTTTAGCTAGCATTTAATATTTAGGCGAGCATATAGTAATTTATTTTTATTCGCTTTTGGCTATTACACTCCTGGTCTGCGCAGATTTATGCATTTTTTAAAATCTTCGCAGAATTTATATAAAAAATTTCTTTAACTATAGTTGTGGGGTCGCAGATCTTTGCAAATTTTTAATTATTGTTTTTTTTAGAAATCTGCACAGATCTGAACCCAAAAATTCTCCTAATGAAAACAACCGGTCCTAAAGGAATATCAAATAAAATGTTGGAAAAGCTATCTATGGAAGGAAGGGAATTGTTGTTGAAAATATTTAACAACTGTATAAATACTGGAATCACACCAAAAGTATGGTGCAACGGTCTAGTATACCCGATCGAAAAAAAAGAAATATTTGAAGGAGATTTAAAACATATGAGACCAATAACTCTAATCGAATATACAAGGAAATTGCTCACAAAACTACTAACAAAAAGACTAAACAAGATACTCGGGAAGGTTAAGGGACTATATCCACAAAATAACACTGCATTACTATACTCATCAACAGCTAGGCCAATAAGTTGGTTAACAAATATACAAGAAGACGCATGGATAGGAAAGAAAAACTACTGGTTAATGTCACAAGATATGTCTAAAGCATATGATTCAGTCCACTTGCTATTACTATGGAAAGCACTAGAAAGGATAAACTGTCCTAAAGGGTTTATCAAGCTATTAGCAAATATGTTTACATACAGGAAGAATCAAGTTATAACAAATTTGGGGAGACGAAACAATACGAAGTTGGAGATGGGCTGAATCAAGGTGGATCAATGTCGCCGATTTTATGAAGGATCTACTATGATCCGCTCATAACGAGAATATCGAGAAAATATCAAGGGTATACATTTACAACAAATACATCAGAAGGAAAAACACACAAGAGGAGTATGTCAGTCATATAGGATTGTGGGCACAGGTAAAAAAAATAGGTATGCCTTAATGGGTATGCCTTGGCTTGAGGCATGCCCATACAAAATCACATAACATAAAATTAACCAATCAAAATTAGTTAAATTATAACTTAAAAAATTAAATTTGTCATATGATTTACTATAAAATATTAATTAAATATTTAATATTAAAGATTCAACAAAAAAAAATGCATATATATATATATTAAAGTTATACTAAACATTTAAAATACTTATTTTAATATTTAATTAGTAAAGAGCTTCAGATATTTAGGCAATCTCATAGATTTAGTTAATTGCCAAGTGTTATATATATATATTTTTTTTTACTCTTTAATATGTCTTGCCGATATTTTATTAAAAAAAAAAACCAGTATTGAGTACTATTTATAGCTCGATAATACATGATACTTAAAACTAAAATTCGACATTATGCGGTTACTTCGAGAGCACCTACATGCGACCGGTTGCACCACCTTACGGATAAAGCAGATATAAACTTTGTCAGCCCACATCAAAGAGCAACAGAGGATTTCCCTTCAAATCCCTCCCACCTAGCATCAATGGTGGGGATAAATCAACCATTTAAGAAAAACAAATAAAATGAGAAACAAAAGGAGATATAAAAAAAGGGGGAAGTAACTACAAAACCTAGACGAAAAACCAAAACTAGCAAAAATAATAAAAATGAAAGATGAGAGAAACGAAGAAAAACTCTATGCTAATGACGTAAACTAACAAAAGAAAATATAAAAAGCCACACAGGACAAAAGAAAAAGTAGATAAAAATTATATAATACTGCATGAAACCATATCCGTCAAAGTATTATATGTACATCAAAGAAAGGAAAAGAAAAAGAAAAGAAAAAACTACGCCTAAAAGAAACTTCTAGAAGGAAAGAAATTTTTTCCGGTATTTTCTCCAGATCATCCTCACGTGTCATTCATTGTTTATTTCGCAGGCGTCGAAACTTACTCGTGACCGGGCTCCGATTCGGTAGGCGCATTTCCAAATTGGGAGAAGTAAACATTGCTGATCTTTTGGAGGGGGTAAGCTGGATTTCCCACTTTTTGGCGAAAATTTCGAAAAAACCAAGGAAAAATATCAAGGGCACCAAAACTTGTAAAGAGTGTAAGTTTTACATTTTGTAGAATAGTATTGATAACCAAAAGTATGTTTCTGTCTAAACTTCCACATCTTTTGACAAAAAACTCCAGAGTTTTAGCTCTACTACATTTTCTATAGCAACGAAGTCTTCCACCCGGAGAACCAAACCCACAAGGAGAAATCTTTTTCAGCTCTATTTCAGTCATCTCATATGCAATCTGAAGTTCTGTATCCAAGCTGCTTCTAGGTAAAGTTTTTGTTATGTATAAAAATACTAACTACAAAATTTTCATAGGTCGGCGTTTATGAAAAATTTTGGTCCAGAGGATCGTCAGAAAGAGTTCTGCTGTATAGTTGTGTTATATATATTAAATGTTAATGAAATACAAATAGCAATAAGCATTTTAGATATAGTTTTAAATTTTTGATTGTATTTTATAGATGTTGTGCACAAATTTTAATATTTTCTAATCATATTTAAAATCTTGTATAGTAATTATTAACTATAAGAGTAATTATCTTGAAAGATATATTTAAAATAGAATAATTATATATACTAGTACAAAATTGATGTTTGACTTTGGCCAATAGAATTGACCGTCTATGTCATGTGACTTGGCATGCCTTTTGCTTTTTGGCATGCCCATAGGCAGTGTTGTCACTTGGACGTTTTTTGAACATTTTGGACATTTTTTCAAATTAAAATTACTTAAAATTTTATTAAGATAATCTATTTTAATTTTTTCACCAATAAGTCCAGCACCTAAAAAAATATATAATTATATATTTTTTTAAATTACTTTATTGATTAGTTAAACATGGGACATAGGCTTGAACGATTTTGGACAATCTTGGATGTTGGACAAAAAACATAGTATGGATACGTCCAAGTGACAACACTGCCCATAGGCATGCCCTAGAGGCATGCCCATGCCCTTGTGCCTACAACTCTACAGTCATGGCATACATGGACGACTTATTATGGATATCGGATGGCCTAATACAACTACAGGAAATTATAAATGAAGCAGATTCCTTTTACAAGTTAATCAAGATCAAAGTAAATCCAACGAAATCAGTCTTTTTAACAAATTCCAAGGAACAGGAAAATTTAATAGTTGCCGGAAAAGTAGTGCAAAGACAGGATGGAAAAAACTATTTAGATATTTAGGGTGTTGGTTTAGTGCATTTAAACAACAAAAAGAGATACACAAGATAATAAAAGAAGAGGCGGAAGCAGCAATAAGAAGATTAAACCAAGCAAGGATCACAGAAAAACAATACATGTACATAGTTAATTGTGTAATACTAACTAGAATAGCATATCGAATCCAGAATACTGTATTACTGGACAGAATAGAAGATGAAATTACAAGAAAATACATAAATGGTATCAAACAAAAAGCAAAACTGGCAAGGACTGTACCAGATTCATTATTAACAAATCATAATATATATGGCATTAAGAAAATTAAAACAATTCAAGAGACTCAACACGTAAACTAGTTATAGAAAGAAATGAATAATGAGGACTACAAAAACTCTCCACTATATATAAACATACAAAATTTGCAAAACCTCGCCAGAACAAATTAATCAATATTGAGTGAAGAACCAGTATTTCCACAAGAAGCTAAAAACATCAGGACTGCACTGATCATTAAATTGTTACATAGCGTTAACATGCAACTAATAAGAAGAAAAGTTGGATGGCCAATACTGAGGAAAAGTGCAGGCACAACAATCAACAAAACGATCATAGGACATAACAATCAATACAAGTTAAAAACCTGGTTAAATAATACGAAATAGACTATAAAGAACAATTCCTAAACAGCAACAGAACAAAGCTTTCAGAATGGGGTGAAATGTTTCATAACATAAGGAAAATAATTAAAGGCAGACAACCGAAATGGTTTACGGAGATGGGAAGATTAATAACGGAGCAAGAAAACCCGAGTTTGGAAGATATCGGAGTAAACCCATTTACAATACAAGAACTGAATAAGATAGGACCAGAGGAAAATAGATAATAACTAGCTTGGGATTAGTTGGAGGATTGAGGGAAGTAAAAGAAGAAGTGGTGACATTAAGACACTGGATAACAAAAAAAAAAAACATGAAAAAAGCATGCCAAGGATGCGAAGCATACTATTCAAGCAAGACGATGAAAGTTATAATAAAAATAAGCGTTGGAGCAATAACAGAGTTAATGGTTAATAGGAAAAGGAGAATATACGGAAAGATTGAGGATATAACGAAAGCATTCAAACTAAAGAAAGGATCAAAATATGAAATACCAAGAGAAGCCTTTATTTTATGCCAAAGAGTCAAAAGAAATCATAAAAGTTTATTAAACAATTCAAGAACATATCAGAAGCGTTATGGAAAAAATGTGAAGAAATGCAAAGAAAAGAGAGGTACAAATATAGGATCGCAGGAGGATCTAATGGTAAAGAGAGAGAAAAGATTCCTACGGTGGTGATTCTGGATGAAGAAGGACAAGAAGTTACGAAAATTGCAAATAAAGTATGGCCATCGAAAGAAAAAATATGCCTTACTGCAATAGTGATAAGGGTGGTGACATATATTACGTAATATAATTTTACTATACCCCCTACCCCCTCCCCCCTATATAAGAGAAATTTGATTGGCTATTATGAACTTCTATATTTAACGTAAGTTTTCAGTGACCCCCCTTCCCCCCGAAAATATTACGTAATATTTGTCACCACCCTAATGATAGTAATTCACAGAGATAAAGCTATAATTGAAATCGAATAAATATAAAAGTAATGGAAAAAATTGTAGCTAAAATAAACAGTATGGAATACTAGAAGAGTGGAATAATAAAAGAAAAGTTAGGATATTTGACTAATACAGTTAGAATAATGAAAGAAGTAAAGGAAACAAAAATACAAGTAGAATATAGGAAGAGAATAAAAGAAGAAAAAGAGAGCAAAACGCTAAGAACGGAAATACAAATGCAAGAGTGTGAATACAGGAGTTATTTCCCGTTATTTGAAAATGATATAATTGAATGAAACCCAAGAAAATTTTTAAAAAGATTAAAGTATGGTAAAAATGACGCAGAATGGAGAATGCTAAAAAGAATACAGAAGATAGAGAAATACAAATCAATAGATTGGGAGTCAACATACGGAAATATAAATTTCAGCAGTAGATCACTAGCAAGAGTTACATCGACAAAAGATGCATCATTGAAAACATTTAAGATAAAAATGATGATAAACGAGCTTTCTACACTACTAAACTTCCACAATAGAAATAAAAAGAAAACACCAAATCTGATATGCCCAAGATGCGGAAAAGCCATTAAAGACCAGAAACATTGGATAGAATATGAAGCAAACAACTATAATCTAGAAGATGCGATAAAAGAAATACTACAAGAAATGGAAGAAATGAAGGATTTAAAGAAAGAAGTCATTGACGAAGTCATGAAGAAATGAAAAAGAAGGCTCCAGGGAAGTGGGATGTATATTCCAATAAGTGTAATAACCAAAGAAGATATAAGGAAGTCAGAAGGAAAGAAGAATAAAAAAAAGGCGATCATATTCACACACAAACTATGTAAAAAACTGTACGAAAAAATATGGATTCCGAGTAGGATAGTCGTAAAGAATTCGGAGGGAATGAAAAAACTAAGAAGGGAAACTTAACAATACCTATTCAAAGTGAACATAGGAAGAACCATGCAACAAAGACAAAAATATGGTTTAATAGTTGGAAAAAATCTTTCACTAAATTTAACAAAATATACGTTAATATCGACTAAGTAGATCTGCGATCTATCTTGGCAAAGCTTAGATCAGGAGTAAAATAGCTCTAGTCTTTCTTTCCTTAAATAGATGTTTGTAGTATCATGTAAATATATATGTATCCTATGAATTATTGATAATAAACGGAAGACAAAAAACACATAATTAACTCTTTTTGACGATCACTTGTACAAACTTCCGAACAAAAAAAAAACAAAAAATTTTTTAGTAAAAGACGAAGCAGCTGCGTATAATACTGGTTTTTATAAAGGTCAACTTTTTCTTCTATTCGGGGGGACTCCTTTATATATTCGACATGCAAGCTAGAAGCATCAGTTGTGCAAGATAACTGGCAGTGGGTGCCCTTGGTACAAAAAATTCTGGTAGAAGTTTTCTTTCGTTGACGAAAGTGTTCCAGTCTGTTTAGGCGGTAAACTAAAAAATGAGTTTTTTAACACTCTCTCTAAGGTTTTTTTGGTTACAAGAACATATTCGACCATATACTCTCTACCATATTCTCGCTTGAAGCAGTTTTTTTGGAATTTTAAGTGAGAAATTCAGCATACCTTTTCCAAAAGATAGGCATTGTGTTCCCATCCTAATCAGGAAGAAGGCATGCAAGTTGATAAACAGGAACGGACGTGTAATAAGACGTGGCACAATGAAGCAGGCAGATCTGCGGAACTAAATTCCAGAACGTTTTTTGTTTCTTTTATGTACATATAATACTTTGGTGAGGCATTTTCTTTGTGCAGTATTATATAATTTTTATAAATAGTCAGAATCGTTTTTTTTCTTTCTTTTGTTTTTTTCTTTTTCTGTTTCCACGTGTCAGGATTAGCTTCTTTCTTTGTTTTTTCTTTTTTATATTGGTTTTTTTCTTTTGTGTAGTTCGTTTTCTTGGTAGTTTCTTTTTACTTTCCCCCTTTTCATTTGCCCTTTATGAAGAAAAAAAAATTTTAAGGAAAGAAGTACGATCCTGACACGGCATTAGCAAACCAGTCAGTGATGTTTGGGAATCAAGTCTCAACAAGTATTGGGACCCCAATGGAGACAAATTTGTAAAATGGCAGGTTGCACCTGGGTACTTTTGTATCAAGCAAGTTTTTATTTGTGTATAATTTGATATACTGTATATGTAATTCGTGACGAACACCAGTCACTATGCATTTACTAGAAAATAAAGACAGGATCATCTAGACTAAAAAAAAAAGATAATAAACAGAAGAGAGAACAGATCTCATTTAAAAAAAAAAAATAAAAAATAAATCTTAATTTGAATTTAATTTAGGGCATCTATAAATAACATTATATAGCCCTATATAGTAACTCTTGACCCTTCTAGAATATATAAAAAAATTTTTTAAAATCCATATATTTATATATAAAATTTTATAAAAACTTAAATATCTTGTGATATCTTTTAATACAGTAATTTATTTTAGATGATTTTGGTACCAATTAATATATTTTTGTAAGAGGAATTAAATAGTACAAAAATCATTTTATTTGGATTAGGGTAGTGACATATATAATGTAATATAATTTTACTATACCCCTACCCCCCTCCCCCCTACATAAGAAAAATTTGATTGGCTAATATGAAATTCTATATTTAACGTAAGATTTTAGAGACTCCCTCCCCCCTAAAATATTACGTAATATCTGTCACCACCCTTACTGAATTAAAAAATATTTACAAAAAACTATTGGTTTTATAGTAATTTTATAAAAAAAAATATGACCAATAGTATTTTGCCAATAACTTTTAATCTATTAATTTAAATGAAATGATTTTGGTACCATTTAATTTCTTTACCAAGACAAATTAGTTAATACAAAAATATTCAATTTGGATTTCTGAATCAAAATTTAAACAAATTTTTATAAAAAAATTATATTATATTTTTTTGACCCTTCTCTATCTATTTATTAAAAAAAATAAATTATATTTGTGAGACCTTTTCCCTTTTTTTTGTATAATATTATTTATAGATGCCCTTTTGAATTAAAAATTCTGTATTTAAATTTGATTTAATTTAAAATTTTTTAAAATTTTATTTATAAATTTTAAATTAAAAATAAATCTATATATTGCCACTAGTGATGTGCTTATATATTGCATTTCTACCTAATTGGTTCATATCGGAATTTATTATAAAAGCTTTAACAGCGAATAACTTTTGTTCCACCAGTCCGTTTTTGATAAAACAACTACTAAAATGTTCAAATTGATGAAATGGTTCTAACAAACCCAAAATCGCTAAAATCCAATTACTGGATCCAGAGATCATTGACAATTTGTGTCACTTCAGGTATTTAAGAATTGGTTTTTTGCAATCCTTAAATACCTGAAGTGACACAAATCATTAAAGATCTCTGGATCCAGTGATTGGATTTTAACAATTTTGGGTTCATTAGAATCGTCTCATCAATGTGAACATTTTGGTTATTGTTTTATCAAAAACAGACTAGTTAAACAAAAGTTATTCGCTATTAAAAATTTTTGGAATTTTTAATAATAAATTCCAAAAATCTGTAGAAATGTAAATTTTTCAATTATTACATAATATATATATCAAATAAATAAATAACCCAGATTTTTTGTTAGTTAAAGTTAGAGTTAAGTTAGGTAATGTTGGGATATAAAATTAGTTTGTATACTAAAATTTTACAAGGAATTTTTTTTGTTAGAGAGTGAAGAATAGTTTCATATATGAAATTTTTAAGTTATAGACAACTATGTCAAAATGACTATTTGGACCCTCAAAAGTAGAAACCAGAGAATTTGACTATTTTTTGAAAATTAATTTGTTTGATTAATCAGGTATAAAATTTTAGGCCTGATTTTTTTTTACTTAATAATGAAAGTTTGATCACTTAATAAATTTTTGCAATACAATGATTAAAAGCTTTTGACGCTATAATTTAAAATAGATTTACCAAGATTTATCGATAGTAATACAGATCTACAGATCTAATAATTCTGTTTAAACAGGTTTGTTAATCATGAATAACCTATTTTTAAATTGTTTTGATTTGTATAACAAAATAGTTTTTGCCGATTTTCTCAAAACTTGTGATCGGCCAAATTCCCTGGTTTCTACTTTTAAGAGTCCATTTGTTTTGATTGTTCTGTTGTACTATATTACACCTAATCTTGGAATTTTATTGGTCAATCATTAAGAGATGACGTATAAGCATAATGCAAGAGTACAACACATATTTAACTCCTAAGGGTAGGGTGTCAACATTTCCAATTTTATATAAAATAATTGTAGATCAACATTGTATAACCAATGTAGAAATTGAACGCCTAAATCAAATCTAGAATATTCCACACATTCAATATACGTTAAAATTGAAATCATATCAGGTATTACAAAAATTTTTGAATTAATATACGTTACCCTAAAGGTATAGTAAAATTTTTTATACTAATGTTAGCTTACTTTTAGAGTCGCCATGTTGTAAGTGCCATCATTGCTAGAGTTGTCAAATGTGGTGTCATTCGTGCTATTGAGTTACTAGAGCCTTGGAGTAAAATCATATGAATGTAGATTCATCGCTTAGTGTCGTCGCTTTACTGAAAATTTTGTTGCTGAAATTTCGTTATTTAGGCTTCGTTGCTTTTGGTGTTCCTGTGGATGTAGATTTTGTCGCTTGTTGTTGTCATCTAAAGTGTCATTGTTTTCGCACTTTCAGGTTAGTGTAGATTTCGTTTTTTGCGCTGTTGGGTGATTCGTTGTTTTTAGTGAATACACTTTACAAGAACTTTATACTGACTTTTCGGATCTTTCAATGATTAGAAGATAGTAATCTTGTGTCAAAAATTATTAAAGAATCAAAACCTAGATATTTAGAGCCAGATTGTTTTATTGAATTAGCTATGAAATGTATAGATAAAGATCATAATAAACAATCTACTGCAACAGAATAACTGACGAACAAAAATGCATTAAAGAATTAAGAGATGCAGGATGGAGTAAAAGTAAGGGTTTTAAGTATAATTAACGATAACTAAAGGCAGAGTAATTAAGTAGTAATCATTTTGAAATTTAAGAAACAGTTTCATAAAACAATCTACATTAATTAAGAAATACAGGATGAGAGTAAAAGTAAGGGTTTTTAAGTGTAATTAACAATAACTAAGAGCGGAGTAATTAAGTAGTAATTAAAATAAAAGCGATGGATAAAGATATTAATAGTGGTAAGTAGTTAAAGTTCGGAAAGGGATAAAATTAATGTAACGATCCTTTTAACAAAATAAAACTATAGAGAAATCGATTCTTAAACTTTAATTAAAACTTATTTAAAGTCTGTGAAAATTTTATTAACAAAAATTTAAGGTCTTTAAATACATTTTCACTATCTACAAACTACTGCGCTTTATCTCTTATATTCTTAATACTACAACGCTGCTTTACAGCATTGTGTACACAATAATATCATATAGAAAATAAATCATTATAAAATCTTCCTACTACCTTGTTAACCCAACAATTATAGACCAACAATTCTTTAACAATCCTACAATTATTATCATATTAATTTAATTTCAGCCCTTTTCTGTTCAATTTATACCTCATGTTATCACATGGTACTTTAAATAGAAAAAGTTCGTCTTTGGCACAATATTTTGAAGCTTGAAGACAGGTTCATTATAAAGGTGAACAACGGGAACAGGAATAAAGAAAATGACAAAATTTAATCGACTCTCTGTGTAATGCCGAAGATTTACTAATCCTAGAAACTTATTAGTTATATTTGTAATAAATTGAAAATGTACAAAAAACCAATGTTACATATTATGATCGGGAAGATTCAGCTACAAAGTAGGGAAGTTAGTGTAAAGGTTCGTCTGCATCTTTTGAACTAGAGTATAATCGCGGAAGATTTCAAGAAGTTAACACATGTTCTTGCAAATGCATCTGCTATTAGTTTTCTTCTTCTGAACTAAGGTTAAAACACAAAAGAGGTAGCATAATGTTCTTTTTGTATATAAAAAAAAGCTTCAGTATAAGGCTATACAAACAAATATAATTGTTTCTCGTAACTCGGCTGGGTGCCTTTTTTGAAAAAATTAAAATTTTATTTTATATAAGCTTATATAAATAAATGAAATATATAAATCACAAGATAAACAATGATTATCATTTGATGATCAGTGTTTTTTTTTTTATAATTAAATTTTTTGCTAGTTATCAGTTATCAAACGTTGGAATCGTCGTTAAATTTATCGCCAGAGTTGTCGCTGGTATTGGTGGGATTGCATTATTTAGGTTCTTGTTAATTTTGCTGCTTCGTTGTTGCCATTGTTGGTGCTTTCACGTAACAACTGTTCTATTTTTATTCTCAGGTTAATTAATAAATTGCCGCTGGAGTCGTTATGGCATCGTTATTGTTTGGTGGTGGTATGATTTCAGTGTATAAGTTCCTTGGTGGTTTCGCCACTTTAATATCATTATTTACACTATAACTAACCTTTTTCTTTCAGGTCGGTTAATAGTATAATAGTGAAGTCATTGTATATTGTTTGAAAATAGTGTTAGATCTTTGTTGATTTTGCTGTTGTTAAAGTTTTGCTATTATTATTGGTGTAGTCGTAGCATTTAGTTAGCGTTAATTATTTAGTATTAGTTAGTTAGCTTTAGTTAGTAGTTAACGGTTAGGGTTAGGGTAAAGTTGTTAGTCGAAATACTTAATTTAGTCAACTATTTAGACAATTAGTGTCTAAATATAATTTGACATGGCATTATTTTTTTTTGAAATGTCAAAAGCCTAAATTTGCCTAAATGTCTAAATAGTTGACCAAATAAATACTATGTGACTAAATGTCTAAATAGTTGACCAAATATAATACTATATGACTAAATGTCTAAATTAAAATAAACAATAAAACTATTATATATGTATATATATATGTAGCATTAGTATATAATCATTTTATATTATCTATTTAGAAGTCTAAAATTTTAATAAATGTTCTATGCTTTTAAATATAGTGTTTATTATTAAATCACATATTATTAAAAATATTAAGCACATATTTTGTACTTAGCCATTTCTAATGGCTGTATTTATTGTTAATGCACATTATTTAATTTAAACTTTAAACTGATAGTTTATACTTACTGGTAGCCATTTTATAATGTCTATGTTTGTTATTAATAATACGTATTTTTATTTATATAATTTGTCTTAAAGCGCAAATCTGTTGTAAATATGAAGATTCTATTTAATTATAGCGTTTTGCAAAAAAGTGTGACCCTGTGATTTACACAATAATGATGGCAGAAAATTTTAATTCCCTATTGATCATCATTTTCATCAAAAACGTTTATGTTTTATCTGAAATCTTTAAAATTCTTCAAGAATTAAAAAATCAGCTAATTTCTCGTGATTTTAAATGACACCATGATCTGCAGAGGTCACCCATTTTTGCAAAGTGCAATAAGCTCTAGTATAGCTGTAAAACAACCAGAAAGCTTTGTATATTGCTTTATATTATTTGTAAAACCTAATAACTTATAGTATTAAATAATAAAAAATAGAATCTAATCAGGCTACTCAATACAAGAAATAACTAAAAAGATTTAGATTTCAATCATCGATTCTAAAATGATTTTGAGGTTTCGATCATCGATTTTGATTTTTAGAACCAATTCGCATCCCTACTTCATAATATTACATACAGTTCCGCAGCTTCAATGGCAGTGCAAGGACCTGAAACAGATGATGCAGGATAACACCCCGATTCTCTTTAGCTATATGAGTGTATGTTAAACATCTTTCTTATGCTTGTGTTTTCATATAGTTTAGGACCTTGGGGTTTAAAAAATTTTAGAACTGAGAGGTCAGTAGTTTATGTATGAATTGATTGGTATAGGTCCAAATAATTAGTCCTAGACTAGAGGTATTGACATTAAGTATAAATGCTAGAGCTTGTTTGGATAGCGAACCAATTACTATATATTTTTTCATATATATTTCTTAATTTAGACATTTCGACATTATTTAGACATTTCGGTATAATTTAGGATTTCGATAATATTTAGACATTTCGGCAGCCTAAATATCAAATGTCGAAATATTTCTACAAGCATAAAACAATTTCGGCTAACAACATTAGGTTTGGGTTAGTTTTAGAGGTTAGAATTAGATTAGTTTATTAGTGTGAGTTCGTTCATTCGTTAGTTTAAAAGGTTCGTTATGATCGTATACTAGTAATAGATACAACAAGCAACATCCATTTACAAAATATTGTACAAAATATTAATCAATTAAATGATCGAAGTATAGTGCGAAAAGCCATAAACATATCATAGTATGTATTAGAATTAGGGTATGATTAGGGTTAAAGGTTAATTAGTAGGTAAACTTGTATATATACTGTACTTTTTTAAAAAATAAAGATAACACTAGAAAATAATCGAAAATTTAAAAGGCTTATCAGTTCGAAAAATTGCAGATCTCCTATAAGTTGGGTTTTAAGCATTTTTATAATAAAAAACTTCACCACTTTAGTAATAGCCCCTGGTAATTATAAAAAAGCCAGTATTATTAAACCGAACATTTTTTTGGGCCACATGTCATGTGGCCCAAAAAAATGTCCGGTTTAATAATACCGCCTTTTTTATAATTATCTTGAGTCCTAAAATTTGTACTGGCAATTTGTAGAAAAAGCATCGATATCTATATAGGACCCAGACCGGACCTTTTATATCCTGACAATTTGATTGGTAGATCATTGTCATCAGAAAATTTTATACATAGATATTGATCGATATATAGCACTTAAGTGGTAAATCGCAGATCAAGGATATAAATTTTATATGATCATATGGCGGAGATCAATCATAACTGACACCCAATACTTCATTTTGACCTTATAAATAATTCATACTATAATTAAAAAAAATAATATTTGAACTTCAAATCTAATAGAGCATAACAAATAAAGTCACTAGTTTAAATAAAACTCTTTTTTACCACGTAAGTTATCAACTTTACTCTGTAGAAAACGCACATTCCAGTCAAAATATTTCAGGTCTAGTAATAATTTCGATCCTATTTTTTTAAAAAATGTAGCATTTTCTTTTTATTTTTAGTTTTATTCAGATACGTGAGCTCGTAGAAACTATTTGGCATTATAAAAAATCAAGGTAAAATTATTATTTTGTTACGTCAAACAAAATGTAGATTTTATATATATAATGAATCTCACGTCGTTAATGTGGTAGGTAACATGTGCGACTAAATAACAAAACTGAGTTAGAAGTTTTCGATAAACGAATGAATTTGACTTCAATAAAGAGATAGATGTAGAGAAGTTCCCATCGATTTTATTAAGGAAAATAAAGGAAGTAAGCTTGTGTAGTGCTGAAGAGACCTTTATTCGAGTAAATCATAGGTTTACACGGTAGTTTTCGGAAGTATATTTTCGTACTAAGAAATTTTGGTTTAGAACGCATGCTAGGATTAGCTAAGTAAAACTATTATTTTATTTTATTTTATTTTTTTAGTTAATCCCTTATTAACGACATTCTACCATTTTAATATGGGCAGTGTTCAATACCGTATATTTTAGAAGATTGTGTGGAGAGATTAACGAGATTAACTAGAGTGTTAAGTGCCGTATTGCCCCGTGTGATATAGTATAGAATTTTTATTGAGATATGGTTTTTTTAATATGTAATTCACATATGATTCATTTGATGTAATTTGCGCGAAGAATCTATAGTTAATATGTAGCATAATAAATATTCTTTTTTTTTTTTGACTATCGCCCGTTTTTTCTGACCCCTTAAAACAAATGTGTTCGAACGTGCACTTGGAAGCCACAAAACTTTAAGTGGTTATTAATAACTAGGAGGTGTTTTCATCAAATATAGTATTGAGAATCCCCAAGTAAATTAGAATATATAACCAGCGTAGGTTTTAAAACGAAAAGAATTTTTTTTATAGTGGGTCAATAAAAACAATACTTCTGCGAAATTCATGTTAAATGGATATACATACAACACATTAAATGATTCAAACAATAACTATTACATTCGAAACTGGGTCAATGCGAATGAAAATCAAATTCATAAATCTGAGCTGTTTATTTCATGGTAAATTGTTCATTTTCTAACTTGAACCATTCTAACAAAATTTTCCATCCCAGCAGTTTCCTGGTGATAAACAAAAGCCTTACGTTCATCATTTTCAACTTACGACTAGATATTCTGTTTTCAGTGTAATAAAAATTCGATCTATTTTCAATATAAATATAACTGAGACGCGGAAATAAATAATAAAATACGCACTAATATTAGCAATTTGAAGATGAACCACTAGCATTGAATGTATCGAGTGCAATGATTGTCCCTTCGCGATTAAATTCTCTCAAATATCTTCCAATCCAGTTGTGAATTGTAAATACTTGAGGGTTGTCATCATTATCAATTTCTCCGGATCGTGCGAATTCTTCAAGCTCCATGTGCATTTCTTGGGCCGTTAGCTTGTCTTTAGGATTTATATTTCCATTTAAAAAGAATTGCTTTAGCAAATTAACAATCTTTGCTTTGATTTTTTTGCCTTTACCCTTTTTTCCAAATTTAGCGTTGGCTGGGAACGCCCAACCTGGAGACATTTGAAATTCTTCCTCAATGTGTCTAAACGAAATTCGAATTAGTTAAAGATGAAATAATCAAAATCAATTAGACAAATCTATACCCCATCTCAGCTGATTCTTGGCAATAAATGAATGCCTTTTGTTGATTCTTCTCAACTCCAATTCCATCGGAATTCTCAGTTTCAGCCGATTCCTGAAAATGAAAGAACGCCTTTTGTTTATCCTTTTTAACTTCAATTCCATCAAAATTTACTATTTCAGCAGATTTCTGATGACAAATAAATGTCTTCTGTTTATTCCCGTCGGCTCTATTTTCTGAATAAGTTGTACATGATAAGTTACTAATTATTTCATATACATATCATTTTTTAACCAAATTCTAGAGTAACGAATTCCTACCATTAACTTCTATTTCACGACCTTTACCCTTATTATTAAGATTGGTAACTTCTATTTAACAAAAAAATCGTTAGTAGCTTCTTATTAGAAACACGAACAGAACTATTTCCTACCATCGACGTCCATCTCGGAATCTTCTTGATAATCATCTTCGCTATCGAAATCGGTAATGTCTAAAATACTGCATCATTTAGTAATGTTTTGCAATTAACTTGTAAAATTACAACAATTACAACTTACCTTCCACCTCAGTCATTTTATAATTAGTAGAAACTAAATTTATTACAAAATTATAATTTCTATTATTTTTTTTAGAAATTATAGCAGATCAGTATGGTATAGGTGAGCCGATCCGAATAGCATAGGCCAAATTTAAAATCTATACTATACTGATCACCTATAATTCCTAACCCTAACGCTAATATATATTACATTGGATCAGTATAGTATATATTTAAAAATTCGGCCTATGCTATACGGAACTGCTCATCTACACTATACTGATCTGTGAAATACCTTTTTTTTTTAACAGGTATACAAATGTTACGTACCTTGAGTCATCGGGATTGGCATGGTCCAATCAGATATCGGTTCAGTATATGCCGAAACTATTGGATTTGGGCGAATAATAGGCGCATTAGATAATTTGGCTATGTCGGCTGGGGAAAAACTCTCCCACGGGCCCGCATGTGGTAATCCCCTCGCACGAATAAATCCAGCCAGAGGTCCTTTCGTGGGCCATTCCCAACAGTAAAGCTTTGATATTCCTGGTATTGTTTTAATTTTTGGTTTTTTACTGTTTGAACTTCCTTTTTTTTGTTTTTTTTTTGGTCTTACGTCTTCAGTCTCGGATTCGCTATTTTCATCATTACGATTTATTGTAATTTGTGCTAGTGATGTTCCGGCTAGCCCCTTTGATGCTTTTACTATATCTTCACCTTCGACTACGTCAAATCCAACTTGAACATATCGTCTAATACAATGACTGATCTTAGATATCAAACACACTATTATGTTAGTTTACAATTTTCTCAAAATGACTCATTAAAAAAAAAGTTGATTTCACGTTTGCATGATGAGAAACGATGGTCGTCTTGGCTTCTCTTGGCTCTAAAAACAGCCATCGTTTGACTTTAATAGAATACCAATCATGCCAATGAGCAATAATAGCCATTAATTCCGAATTATGGTAATGGGCGCCATTGTCTGAAACTATTGTTATCCATTCTGGTTTTTTTTTCATCAAATCGAATACTGCTTCAAATGAAGAAGCGGTGAACCATGCATCTTGCTTTGTGTCAGTGGACCAGTAGTCGAATGCTCGAATGTCAAGTATATCATCATCTATTTTTCTGAAAAATAAAATGGTATGCAGGGACCAATCTCTCTTACCAAAAAAATCCTTTTTTGTCTCGCAGGCAGACCTTGGAAGAATTCGCATCTTATAATCAGCTACTATTAGTGCACCTTTAGAATTCAATTGAGCTAAAGTAGCCTTAAATTGCGCATTGAGATAGACTTTTCGTGCCTAGTGACCCAGATAGTGCTTTAGCCGCTCTTTAACTTCGTATAGTTGTTGCTTTATATTTTCGTCAGTTACTCGATTTTATAACTAGTCAAAGAATCCATAAAACTGTTCACACTCGAAACATCTCGAAACATGTAATGCTGAACATTCTCCAAAAGCGCACGGAAGGCAATAATCGATACAAGAATCATACGAAATCGTTTCATCCGGTAAGATTACTAACTCTTTTTCAAACTCTCTTTTGAAATGACGTCGCAAATATTCGATTTGTGAAAGCGTTTCGTTCTAGTACAATAAAAGAAAAAAGGTTCTACTTTATTAAAAAAAAAAAAAAAAAAGAGGCATTAGAAAAAAAAAAAAAAAACTTTCGCACTCTAAATAAAAACAAACATGTATGAAGCAAAGTATCGGTAATATAATACAAACTCGAATAGTTAAAAAAACGTTGCGAACTAATCGCATAAAAAAAGGCATAATAATCAAAGCGATGGCATTCTACTCAAGCCATAAAAAAAGAGCAAAAATATGTATTGATACCAATTCCATCTTGTCAATATATGTATTGCGTGCAATTCCAATTAAAATTTCGAATGATCCAAAACCGTATTCATTACAAATTCCACAGAGACCCTTCAAATCATCCCGATATTGTAGTTGTGTACAATTTTCAAGTCGTCCCATGAAAGAAGTTTTTTTCATTCCATCCAGAAAGGTTTGTTGAAACTTTTTCCAAAGCGCAACCTTATTATCGCGCAAGTATAGAATAGGTAAGTTTGTTTTCTGGTCTATCTTATAAGAGCTCATCGTAACGTTATCTTTATCAGAAAAAAAAGATTCAAATTGTCTCTCTTTGAATTCGGCCATTAGTTTGGTTTTTTTTTTGGAATTTCTAAAGGTGGAGCACCAGCACCGTAAAAACAGGCATGCCTTTTGGCTTTGTATATAGTTTTTAAGGTCACCTGTATTTAATAGTAAAATCGTATCATATTAATAAATCATTACAGAATAAACATTTGATGCCTACTTCTAGTTCACTTTGAAGAACCTGATAATTAAAGTCAAGCGCAATGATAGAAAGTATTCGAATTTTTCCTTTAACTCCTCTAGTATTAATATCTAGTGCATGGCGAAAACTATCCCAAAATTGACAATTTATTTTAACATTACACAGAGAATCTTGTATCTGAAGTAATTCCCATTGATGCAAATTATACAGAGTTTGCCGATCTGACCTAGGGTCTGCTGCACATGTCCAAAATTCGACTTCAGATTCTTCTTTTGAGTAGAGCGTAATATTTGTGCATCCACATGCTTGAAACATAGCACGCCAAGCTACTAAATCTTTGTGTTGAAATGCATAATCAGGTGGGTATATACTATACAAAATATGCGGAAACCGAGTTATTGAACTTTGTTGTGTTATCCACTTAGTAAAAAGGGCTTCCCATTCTTCAGTAGGAACAGTAAGTTTTCTACGCTTAATATGCAGGTTAAATATTTGTTGCAAAGTTGACCCGTCTTTTCACTGAAGTGATGTACATGACGTGCATGTCATGCTTTTTTTTCTTTCATTTGCTAATAATGCTTGAACTTTTGAATCCTTAAGTCCAAAAAGTGCAAGATGATCATTATTTTTGTACATTCCATACTTTTTCCAAACGATAGTTGGCGTTTTACCAACATATTGACATATTTGATTTTGGCCTTTAAAAACCCGCAAACTACAGTGATCTTCCAATATCTGTTGTAAAATATGATAGGTTTCTGAATTACGATATATTACTAAAGATGATGCATAGCCTGGTCCAGCAAATAGAAGATCTTCCTGTGAAGAATATCCAATACTTG
>QKWP01001183.1:75785-86199 GCA_003550325.1 Gigaspora rosea | reverse complement strand
CAAATTTTAAATACAACCTATTTAAAACTTATTAATTTTATCCACTTTTAATAATATAACATTAAAAGCTTTTATCTACTTTTAAATGTAACCTTTTGACCAATATCCACTTTTCAAATATAACATTTTTGTAAAAAAGTAACCTTTTTAGCCAAAATTTCAATGTAACCTCTATATATATTGTTCGGGGTCCTGGTGATGGGTATCAATATATATCTTACCAGTTAGTAATCGATATATATCTATATATAAAATTTGCAGATGGTAGTGTTGAACTTCCATAAAAAATTTTATATAACATTTTTTTTATACTTATACAATAACAACCGGGTCCCAGGTGTCTTTTGACCTTTATATGTTACGAGAAACAATTAATTTTATTTGCACGGCCTAATAGAAAATATTTTATAAAACATACAAACATATCGATATAAAAACTCGAATCTGATTGGGTAATGATTTGTTCTAGACTCCTAACAGAAGATTTGGCCCCTTCATATTATCCAGAAAAAACATATAGATACCTCAGAAAACTTTGGTAATCATTTGGAGTAGAATTTTCTTAAATAAAACAGGTTTCTAACTATCATTACTATAAATAGAAAGTTCTTATCTGCATGTCATGAAATTTTGGTAAAAACTCTTTAGAGCATTAAAAAGTTTTGCTTGTAACGAATTTGTACTTTTTATATAAAAATCTGTAATACCACGTAGATCATATAAAAAATAATCTATGTACACCCTACTCTTAAATTAAATAGTTCAAATATTTGATTAAATCAAATATTTATTATATATTTCTGAAAATAAGCTACTCTAAAAATAATCTACTCTTTTAATTTTTTTTAAAAATCTCAAAAAATTTGTTAGTAGTTGCTTTATATATAAAAGTCTAAATTTTACTAAATAAATTTCAAAAATGCTATTAAGTAAACATCATAATATACTTATAGTAAAAATTTTGTATTTTTTTTTCTTTTGACAGTCTTGCCGGTATCACTTTCTTGGTGATTTATGATGACTGTAGTTATCATTTTTATTCCCACTGATTGTAACCCGACTACCTCCAGCTTGCTTTTTACACCACCCAGAAGCGATCTGTCGCACCGATCGCTATAGTGGCCAAAAATCTTCGCAGCCAATTTGGGGCTATTTGCGGCATGAGCTTATGTAATATCTCATAATATCCAGACTTAGGCCTCACATTATATCTCATGACTTCGGTTATTCCAAATCCGGGTTCTGGTACAGCCCTCATCGCTACAGCCTTGATTGCAGATCACTGCTCATTCTAGAATCCTAATTTGGTCTAGCTCGGCTGGCTTTCTTACAAATCACTACCACTTGGATTTGAACTAGCAACCTTGTGATTTGCAACCTTGGAGCATAACCGCTATGCTATCAGACCCAAGATCAAAAATTTTGTATTATTTAAATACCTTTTTATTAGTATGTTTTCAATTTTTAAAAAAATTAAACAATTTGAAAATAAACTATCTCTATATTTTTTGTATAATTTTTTGTTCAAAAAAAAATAGCTTATTTTTAGAAATATATAGTATTAATCTAAATTTGATTTAATATAAAAATTTTGTATTTGAATTTGATTTGAGATCAAATATTTGATTAAATTAAATTAAATCAAATTATNGATTTAATATAAAAATTTTGTATTTGAATTTGATTTGAGATCAAATATTTGATTAAATTAAATTAAATCAAATTATAAAACTCTAATAAAATAAAACAAAAATACAAGAAACACAGGAAAATGTTGAGATCAGAAAATATTGGCAGACATGCAAGCTAAACTCAAAACAATAGAGTACTTGCTTGCTTTGTGCTCCTAATTTTTGTCCCAGTTAAATTAAAGAATATGGGTAAAGCAAAACACCTTACTAATGCTTCATATAGGCCCAATATAATTGAAATAAGTGAGGAAAGTATAATGGATAGATGTAAAAAAGAGAAGTCAGTTTTAATCCAAGAGAAAAAGAAAATAGATTTAAAAATTGGAGTACACAACATAAATGGCTTAAAACAGAGGGCGCAAAAATTAGATAGTTTATTAGAATTAGTTTCAAAGAAGAATATTAGAATTGTAGGTTTAGTAGAGACAAATATCTCTAAAAAAGAAGGGAATTTCGCAATAAACAAGAATCATAATTTTAGGGGTTTCTGATCAAAAAAGGAAATAGTTAAGAAAAAGGACTCAGAAGTTGGAATCTTAATTAGAAATGATTGGGAGAAGCATTTAGGATATTTGGTTAAAAAGAATAAATATATAATAGAAGCAAATTTTTATTTTAAGCAATTGGAGCTAGTAGTAATCGTAGTGTAATACCCCTAATGACAAGAAAATGTGTAAAATCATTCAACAAGAAATAGTTAGAAAATACCTGAACAGATCTCGTGTCAGTTAGTTTGTCATTATGGAGGATTTTTAATCATATTACTGATGCACATTTAGACAGAGAAGGAGCAGGCGGAAATAAAAATATTAAGATCCTCTCCTTATATAGCTGGCTTAAAAGTCAGAATTTTTAAGATACATTTAGGTTTTTGTATCCAACCCGAAGCGAATTTACTTGAAGTAATAATTTAAGTAAATCAAGAATAGATCAAATCTGGGTATCTGAGAACTTAGTAACAGGCTTAAAAGAATCGACAATAGAAAATATGTTTTTCTATACAAGCAGTGACCATCAGTTTGTATTGGCCACTATTCAAATAGACCACTTAATCAAAAACTATAACAAAGATACCATGAAGAGGAAGCAATTAACGAGATGGGTATTCTTGTATGAAGAAGCCACAAAAGAAGATTGGCAAAATTACAGTCAACCCTCCATAAATGCAACCTCCATAAATGCAATACCTCTCTAAATGCACGTTTTTTTCTATTCCGTAAAATGTTATTAGTGCTAAATGCATGTTCTATATTCTGTAAATGCACGTTCTCTTGAATAACATTTTATATCACACTAACCTCCCTAAATGCACGTGGCCAATCAAATTTTAGTATTTAAGATAGGTTATACAGTTTTGGTAGAGATTACACAAACTTGATGATCTAATTTTTAAAAGCTGCAATTTAATTGGCTCTCTCTAAATGCAAACCTCCCTAAATGCACGTTGTAGGCTTGTCCCTATGAGTTGCATTTATGGAGGGTTGACTGTATGCTGAAGATTTGAATCTATTTCTGAAAAGGAAGTTGGAGTTTAGTAAAGGAGTTGAAAACCGTAGGGCCAATTTATCTCTAAACGAACTCTGGGATATTTTTCAACAAAGTATCATTTCCACTGCTAACAAAAATTTACCAAAGAAGAAGATTTTAAAGAAGGAGGACCAAAAACATAGGAAGCAGCCTAAAACAGATATTTGGGATGCAACAACAAGACTTAGCAAAGTAATAAAAACATTACAAAAATCAAAGGAAGGAAGCTTAAATATAGACGAATTACAAAGGTACAACGATACAATTGATTTTATTAACCATGGTCAGGGCATGCAGATACCAAAAATTAAAAATCTAACAGAGGAGGTAATTATTGACTTAAAGGGATGATAGAAGCTCTTAAACGCAAGAGCAGCAGTTAAAAGAACAAGAATTAAAAGATTAGAAATTGAAAACCATGTAGAACGTAGATGTGCTATGATCGAGAACAACCAAAAGAAAATGCTCCAAAGCCTTCTTAATAAACCATGGAGCCAATTAAATTAGATCATATCTTTGAACAAGATGGTGCAGATAGGTTTCTAATAACAGAGGAAGAAGTGGTACTTGAAAAGACCATGTTACATTTCTAGCAGCAATTTCGAAAGAGAAGAACACACTTAAGTTTTATGTCCAATGAATGGAGTAGAATATACAAGCCCTTAGGAAAAATTATGGAAAGCTGGTACATGGATTTAGAATCAGAAATATTGCTAGAGGAATGGTTTTTAGCACTCAAAGAAACCAAAAACACTTCAGTACCGGGCCTTCTGGTATTGGTTATAGATTAATTAAACAAGTGAGTGTAAGCTTCCAAGAAATTTTTTTTTTTTTTATATCAAAGTTCCTGCTCTGGGTGAGAGTTTATTTAATCAAGCCTGTGGATCAAGGGCGCCTCTTTGGACGCTAGGGTTTCTCAAATTCAAATCAAATCAAATATTGGATCAATTTGAATTTGATCAAATCAAATTGACTCTGATTTGAATTTGATTTGATTCAAATATTTGAATTTGAATTTGATTTGAATTTGAATTTTTAATAGTAATTTTCAAATCAAATCAAACATTTGTCAAATCAAATCAAATATGGCCATATTTGAATTTGATCAAATCAAATATAGTCAAATTTGAATTTGAATTTGATCAAATATTTGATTCAAATATTTGAAGATCAAATCAAATTGCGGAACCCTATTGGACGCACCCACAATTGTTATACAATTGTTATATTGAATGAGAGTACAACTAGCCACACGTACAACTTTTGGTTGTCTAATTGAAGTAGTCCGCTCGAAGGGTCTATACTAGTTGCTATACCTACAACCCAACTAGGGGATTGCCTATTTAAACCCTCTGGTCCAACGCTTCGTATGTCAATTCTATTTGTGATTACCAGTACAGCCCTCCGATACATTAGTCAGTCGAAGACAGTCCCGGATGCTAACTACATCCCCTTAGAACTAATTTATCCTCGCGGTACACTTGGTAGAGCAGTCCCTGTCCCACACAGGTATTACCTACACTTCGGTAACTTACACACTCACCGAAACAAGCAACTTACAGTCAGGGATACCTAACCGCTACCATTACCTACTTCTGCCCTTGTAAGGTTCACACTGACCCCAGTACCTACCATTACTTTCCTACCGGTCCATCACCGGATACCCCAAACTTCCAATCCCATTGGTCCGGAAGGGTTGATCTACCCAGCATTAGGTGCTACTATAGTTTTTCTTCCCCTGGTACCTAATTCCGGAACATAGGTCCTTTTTCTCTAGTACGATTCCAGTGGCCAGGTTGGTGGACCCTCTCCTCCGAAGGTCATATCGTCCAGTTCTCTAGCTCCGGTTTCTGATATTTTGGTTCTGTAGTACCGTCGAAGATCGTTGCTACCTCCTTACTCGGAACTTTCCAAATAGGGTTCCATTTTCCCGGTTTCTTGGATTTGTCTGTGTCACCAGACACAACTTCGCCCGAAAGCTCTCATTCGAGATGGTAACCAAGAACTACAGGTGATATACCCAACCGATCGACAGGAAACAGTTACCGAAACACAGTTCTATTTTTCCAGAGCGTCGCTAGTGGGATTTGAACCCTAGACCTGCCACTTGGGGATGACAACTTACCAACTTCCCTAAGTTGCCACACCCCTTCCAAGAAATTTTTAGGCAATTGGCCAACAAATATTTATGAAGAATGGGAGTACTCATTAAGCAATGCAAGACCAATAGCATTGCTAGAATCATTCCGAAAATGTGTTACAAGAGTTCTGAACAAGAGATTAGCTAGAGTTTTCGTTGAGAACAAAATTCTCGAAGGCCCAAATTTTGCAGGATTACCCAGGTGTTCAACTGAAAATCCAATTCATATTATGAATATATTAATGGAAGATGCAAAAGAAAAGGGAAAAGAGATGTGAATATTATTTTAAGATATGTGTAAAGCTTTTGATTCAGTATCTTTTTCATCTTTAAAATTGGCCATGAACAGATTCAAATTACCAAGCAAAATAATTAAAATCATTATAAACCTTTTTGAAAAAAGGAAAGCAAAGGTAATTATAGCGTTAGAACCAACCGATCCATATAAAGCGGCAGATAGGATCGATCAAGAAGAAGTTTTGTCACCCCTTCTATAGTGTATTTTTTACAATCCTGCATAGAGAGTGATAAAGATTTAAGATATAAGGTCCAGACAGAAGAAATAACAGATTGGGCTAGGCAATTATACAAGAAATCTGAGATGAGGTTTTCAGTGTTAACGTAGCAGATGATACGACATGGATACAGAAAACAAATCTTAGCTTAGAAAGATAACGAAAATAGCAAGTAATTTCTTTAGAATAAATGATATCCAAATAAACGGAAAGAAATCCAAGCTTTTAATTTTAAACTCAAGTTTACGCAAAGAAAAAAGGTTTGTGCAGTTTGAAAATAGTATAGTTCAAGCTAAGAGTATAGAGACAACTACTCGTTTTTTGGAAGTATGGTTAAATGAAAAAATGAAGGAATCTTTAGTAAAGAAAAAAGCACGTGACATAGTAAGACAATTCACAATTGCATTAAATTGGAAAAAACTTTCTTTAAGCCAACTGGTTTACGTCAACAATAGGTGTTTACTTCCGAAACTTAGTTACATCCTACAGCTCTCAAAACTCTCAACTCAGGCTTTTAACAGCATACACCAGCTTTATGTCTGAATGGTTAAATATAAACTAGACATTATACAAAAAATGAGCAATTACATTGTCTTACACAAAGATTTTTTAGGGTGTAAGCTTTTGGCTCAATAAATTGTAATGAAACAATTAACAGGTCTTCAAAAAAGATTAAATACCAAAAGCAGCCTGACAAAGCTAACGATTATAAGGGCCAAACAAGGTTTTCAGGATGCATGTATAACAGAGAAAACATGACCAGAAATAGATGAAACTTGCTTAAAAAAATTTAAAAGAACAATTTAACTTGTATATCTCTACTCAAAGCATGGTCTAATGGCATTACCTTTTAAACAAAATGAACTTTCTATATGCATTGAAAATAAAGGAACAAAAATAAGAAAAATAGTAGGTGTAGAGGTCTTTCTTAAAGCATACAAATCATTAAGCAGGATGAATTTGTTCTTTATAAAGCAGCTGCTTGATAAAAAGATAGAAAATTTTTTTTCATGGTAAGAGCTTAAGGTAGTAAAAGAAATTACCAAATAGGAGCAGAAAGGCAAATTGGTTCATAAAGGTAGAGGAGTTACTTTTAACAGACAACATGTCAAGGCAGATAAAGGGGCTTCAATTAGGGGGCCTAGCAACCCTTTAACCTTGGAATAGAAGTTGAGTGGGGTTTCAGAGGATAAAAGAAAGAAGGAAGTAATTTGTTTTGACTTAGTCCAAAACAATGAAATTAATATTGGCAAGATCTTGGAAAAAAGAGGAAAGTTTTTTTTAGTTCAAACCAAGAATATACACGATAGCAAGAGCAAAGAACAAAAGAAGGTGCAGATTTTTGTAAAACAGTTAAAGAAGAGTACAACATATCAATACATACGAATAAAGCAATCGGTGTCATAACTAATGCAGTAGTGCAAAATTTATCAAAATACAGAACTCTTCTGAGCTAATTAAGAACAAATAATAAAGAAACTGAAGAGGGTGTTGTATCAGATAACCTCTTTAGCACTTTAGATAGGGTCATTATCCAAGATCACATGGTGGAACTAATACATATGCAAAAGCTAGGTTCTGGTCTAACAAATATGCTTGTTAGTCAATATTACTATTTGTTAGCAGCAGGCAATATGAGTTTTCAAGTATATACAGATGGTTCTTTAGTCGAAAAGGATAGGAGAAAAGTTATAGAAGCCAGTTGGATATGGCTGGATTCCCTAAAAAACTTAAAAATAGCAGAAGGGAATATAGAATTTGAGTCTTGGCCTTCTTTAACGAAGGCAGAATTGGTAGCAATTTGGATGTATTAGTAGCACCAAAGAAAGTAGATATAGTTATTAATACAGATAGTGCAGTGGCAATTGCAAGCCTGGGAAAGTACAGTTAGAGGCATTTTACCGTTAGAGTAAATGCAAAAGTTATAGTCTAATTACGAAAATTTACGACCTTTTGCAGTCAAAGCAAATTGTACTTAAATTTAATAAAATCAAAGGCCATAGCAGAGAAATGGAATGAAGAAGCAGACAATTTGGCAAAAAAAGTGATAGAGCTTGCCAGGTTAAAGAATCTAATCTGAAGCTGGAGAACAACATAAGGCTTGATGTCATTCCTATGTGGAAAGGAATATGCATTGAGATGCCACTTTATCTTTTCATCAAGTGGATTTTTGAGTTTAAAACTGGTTTGGATTTTCGATTCTTAAGAGTCATAAAATATATCGAACTAGATGAAAAGGTCGTTAAGCACTCCTGGCCATTGTTTTGGAAAGATTTAAAAGGAAAATGGAAATTAGATGTAAATCAATAAAAACAAGCAGAAGAGTAGCTTTTAAATTGAAGTGTTTAACTAACGAAGTACCAACATTATCAGTTCTCAAGCAAAGAATATCAGATGTTTATTCTGAAAGCAACTGCATTCGTTATAACCAAGAAGAGGAAGAAACACTCAACCATATAACTGAATGCGAAAGTTACATATTGTATTGGCTTAATATCGAGGAAGCTGCCTTCTCAATTGCACAAGAGAATACCTCACAAGAAATATTCTCAGAAGTTAACAGTAATAAGTTAAGGAGGGCCTTATTTGGAACAAGTAGAACCAAGGTTCAAGAGTTACATCAGCAAATTTTATATATAGTTATATGGGGTGTTGTCTATTAAAACAGCCCTTTTTTGCAATTTTTTGAAAAATGAGTTTTCATTAGATTTATATAAATTTTGGCATGATCAATATTTTTCAATTATAAATGAAAGTCGATTTGCATAATAAAAAATCAAGATAATTGTAAAAGAAAAATTACACGAGGCTACGTAGGTCCAACACATCACGAGATTATCCGATAGTCACCTGCTACATTTAACCAATCAAAATCGAGAAATTTAATTAATCCCGGATCAGTCCGAAAATCAAAACAAATGATTAAACTCAATTATCTCAAAATAAAATATATGTAAAAAAGGGCTGTTTTAATAGACCACACCCTATATATCGATTGCTAACTGGTAGGATATATATCGATACCCATACCCCCCTGCCGATTACTATCGATAGTAATAATGATCGATATATATCGAAATTAATTAATATATATCGATATATATCTGATATGATATCAATTAATAATTATTATATTCACATAATCATGCTTTTTGAACATTTTACAGGTTTTCACAAGTTATCGCAATTTAATTATAAATTTTTATTTATTTATTATTATTATATAATATTTTAATTTATTAAATATACAATATTCACAAGTTTTCGCTATTTAATATAAAATTTTATTTTTTTATTATATATTATATTTTAAATATTACATATATTATATTTATAACTATATACTAAAAAAATTTGTGTTTTATCTTGCTTTATAATAATAATATCAAAATTTATACAGAATTGCGAGAAAATCATTTTTTGTTAAGAACCCACTTGGGGTTAACTTAGTAAAATTTTGATTTAGAAATCTAATATCTTTTAAAACTATCTAAAAAATCTTTGTGTAATGATATCGTTTAGAATATTCTATTTATATTGTGTATTGATAACGTTTAGATTACTTTATTTATACTGTGTAATGATAACGTTTAGATTATCTATTTATACAGTGTAATGATAACGTTTAGACTAACATTATAAATAATTGTATTAAAGTATGGTATCTATTTATACTGCAATATGATTGGGCAATATAATTTGTGTAATACATATATGCAAATAGGTTATACAAAGGCTTATTGTACTGTTTTTGCAAAAATAATTTTAGGTTACACTAGGGTCCCTAGTGCGATGCGAAATAAAATGCAAATTATGCGATGCGATTGGTTCAAATTATGCAACTAATGCTTTACGTTCAGAATTATGCGAAACGATCATAAAATTATGTTAAATTATGCGATTTTTTTTACTATTAACCACGTGATAAATATACTCAATCTGGATTGGTCAATTTCTTTCAGAATTTTGAATGTATATATATGTTGTGCCTCAAATTAAAACTTGCGTCAGATTGAATCAAATGACTATCAATTGACCAGCATTAAATGATCGGCAACAACTGGCCTAAACTAACTGCTAAATTTGTCGTAATTTTACCCCAACACTAATCTAATTTAGGCCGGGTATCATCTGATGCAAGGATCGACAACATATATAAAAAAAATTGCGCTCAAAATTTTTTATATTAAAAATAATCAATCACAGGCACTATTTACTATTATGCGATTTGGGCCAAATTATGCTTCGCATATGCGATGCTAAAAATTGGCTCATTATGCGCATCGCATCGCATCGCATAAAACTAGGGTCCCTAGATTACACGCCACTAATGTTGTGTAACGTTACACAAACCCGATTTTGGTAACTTTTTAGTTTTGAACCCAATTCAGGTTATTTGAACCAAAACTGGGTTCATTTGAACCAGATTAGGTTCATTTGAATCAAATTGGGTTTATTTGAACCTAATTATATTTAAATAAAGTTTATTTAAACCGATCGGGTTTATTTAAACCAAAATCAGCTTTATTTGAACCAAAAAT
>QKWP01001183.1:39337-71374 GCA_003550325.1 Gigaspora rosea | reverse complement strand
TTTTTTTATTTGGTGATCCGGGTTGAAATTTTCGTGACGCAGTCAAAACACTATGCAATCGTTAAAGATCTGCTAATCGTCATATATGGTTTCAAATAATTATGATTATAATCGATTTATAGATATATATCGTTTCAAATAATTATAATTATAATCGATTTATAGATATATAACGATTTAATATAAAAAAATGATATATATCGATTATAGATATATATCGATTTTTATCCAATTAATTGATATATAACGATATTATGATATATATCGATTATAGATATATACAGTGTTGTCACTTGGACGTTTTTTGGACATTTTGGACATTTTTTCAAATTAAAATTACTTAAAATTTTATTAAGGTAATCTATTTTAATTTTTTCACTAATGAGTTCAGCACCTAAAAAATATATAATTATATATTTTTTAAAATTACTTATTGATTAGTTAAATATGGGACATAGGCTTGGATGATTTTGGACAATCTTGGACGTTGGACAAAAAACATAGTATGGACACGTCCAAGTGACAACACTGGATATATATCGATTTTTATCCAATTAATCGATATATAACGATATTTTAATCGATATATAACGATATTATATAATCGATATAAAACAATTAAGTGCTATATATCGATCAATATTTATATATAAAATTTTCTGATATAAGGAAAAGCATAATTCGGGTCTCTTTCTATAAAAAAAGTTTTAACAAGACTTAGAACGCTTCTGTTTACAAGAAAGGCAACATTGGATTTTGTAGAATGCTACAAAGCTTTAGTAGAGAACTGTTTTCATGATCTAGTTTGGCAAACCCATTGCATTACTATAGCAAATTGGAAGTCTCAACTGAGCATCACAAGAGAACAAAAAAGTAGGAAATTAGATCCACACATTGGGAATGAAAGTAAAAGAGCCGTTCATTCATCTGAGAGATCAGCTTTTGGCGCTTCAGGTTCGTCCAACAGTGCATCAGTCATAAATACAGAAGAAGGAGTGCCAAATTGGAAAAAAGAATCTGAAGATGAAAGAAGGAATCTGTTGGAAGAAACGATAGGAAATTTTATAATCAATGGCATTAAGCCTTTTTGGATCAGTTTTTGACAGAGCTGACCACAATCCCTAGTTTTTTGTTGAAAACTAGTACGACAGGTCACATCTGGGCATCTTCGGATAGCCGAATAATGCCAGGCTTGCAATTGGAGAGTTTATTATATACAAATCTTAGATTAGTATGTAAACTTATTAATGTAGCACTGACAAGACTGTCAAAGTAATAAAAAAAAATAAAAATAAAAATAAAACAAAAAGGTTATTTTTGAATGTGTAAACTTTCTTGGCATTATTTTTTCTTGGTTAAAGCTACAAGTAGCATAATAGATTGTTTATTTTGATTAATTGATATGAAGATCTTTTTTTTTTTATATTATAAAGTACTTTTAATAAGTAAAGATAGGTATAATAGCTGATATAATATAAAAATTTTTCTGTAATATCTAAATATTATAACACGACAGGGTGAACTAACGTGGATTTCACCCAAACCCTATGATCAAAGCAGGTTTTACTAGCTAGCTGCGCGGGTTTCACCCTGACATATTATAACAACTTAATATATTATTTTTATTTTTAAATCTACTGTTTTTAAACAACTAATACAATAGGATGCAAAAATTAAGAAACTAAATAAGAAGTAAAGGTTTTGAAACGTTGAAAAGTATTTTGGCAATCTAAGCAATTAGTAAGTAAAAGGTGCAAAATTTGATCTCAGCTATGTATTTCTACTTTGTTTTCTACCAAACTCTACCTTTTTATTAGAAATACAATGTTTTATAATAGAAATGTTCATGTACATTATTTTATTCAGTGTGCTTATTGCAAAATAAAATATTATTGTATACATTGTAAAATACGAATAGTCATGATCCCAAATTTAATGCATGTTAGACTATAATATGCGCCAATACTTTATCCGGAAAATGATCTACATTTTTTCCGGATTATTTTACTGCGTGAATGCGGTTTCCTTTTAAGAACCCCTGAAAATGGCGATTAAAAAAACCTCCCTTGCAGTTTTACTATTAAAAATTCTATAATTTGATTGGTTCAATATCTTATGATTCCCCAAATTTGTAACTGGTAACTAAACATCGATTGTTTGTTTTGATCAAGATCATTACCACGTGACTAGATATTTTTTTGCAAATATTATAATTTTCATCCTAGTTCTTCCAACAGAAGCTGGAGTAATGAATTCAAATCAAGCACAAATTAAAAAGAAATTGGTATTTAAATTGTTATTATATTAACGTAAAACAAAAACATTTATATATCTTTAAACTACGTTTTGAAAATTTGTAGATCCAGCCACGTAAATTGGCTGTTCTTCGAGGCCAACGTGACGAAAATGTCGCCGCACCTAAACAAAAAAGGACGACCAGTTTTGTTCGTAAAAGAGCTGCATTAGACGATGTCAGCAACATAAGTAATATCCCAGTTGGGACTTCAAGGACTTTAAAGCATGTACAAACCAATGATTTGGAGGCTGTTTCTTTAAAAAAAGCACCTCTCAAGGAATCTATCTCCAGCAATGTGAATGTACAACCATTAAGACAAACTGCTGGCGTAGTTGCAAGAAAGCGTGCGACCGTTGTTGAGAACATAAATGTAGAAAATATAGATAAAATAGAAAAAGTAGGAAAAATAGAACAAAATTTCTCTTTTTCGCAACATGCAAGGGATGAAAAGTTATTTGTCTTCAAATCAGGTGCACCTAATTTTAGAATTAGACACGTAGAACCAAAACCTGTTGCGACTAAACCATATCAAATACATGATGCCGAAATTGAAAAAAAACGTGCAAAGAAGCCCAGGACTCAAGACTGGCAAGACTTGGACGCTGATGACGCTCATGATCCTTTGATGGTGTCAGAATACGCTGTAGACATTTTCCAATATTTAAAGGAATTGGAGGTGGGATTTCTATCATCTTTATTTACTTGAAAAGTTGTTTCTTATTTATTTATAATTCATACTCAGGCTGAAACAGCGCCCAGACCTGATTATATGGATCAGCAAAACGATCTAAGCTGGAAAATGCGAGAAATCCTCGTCGATTGGCTCATCGAAGTACACAACAAATTTCGCTTACTTCCTGAAACCTTATTCTTGGCCATAAACATAATCGATCGATTTCTTTCTGTTCGTGTTGTTGCCCTGGTTAAGCTCCAACTAGTTGGAATCACTGGACTGTTCGTTGCAGCAAAATATGAAGAAGTCATAGCACCATCGATTAAGAATTTCATTTACATGGTTAATAACGGGTATACTGGCGATGAAATTCTTAAAGCAGAACGCTATATTCTTCAAACCATTGACTTCAAGATGAATTATCCAAATCCCATGAACTTTCTTCGACGAGCTTCCAAAGCTGACAATTTCGACATTCAATCCCGCACAGTTGCCAAATATCTTATGGAGATATCTCTCGTTGATCACAATTTTTTACCGTATCCTCCCTCTATGATTGCTGCAGCTGCTTTATGTCTTTCTCGGAAAATGCTCCATCGTTCTGAATGGGTAAGTATATTCTTATTATTCTATTCATGAAATTATATAAACTGATAAAATGATATTTATCAAATTTTTAGAACGCCAATTTAATTCATTACTCAACTTTCACCGAAAAAGAACTTGAACCATGCATAAGGTTGATGCTTAATTATTTGTCAAAACCAACTAAACATGAGCAATTATTTAAGAAATATTCAACAAAAAAATTCATGAAAGCTAGTGTTTTTGTCCAAGATTGGGTAGAAAAATATCTTCAACGTAGAGCTTCGATCCTATTTTAAAAAAGCAATCCGGATTAGATTCGGATTCTCTTTCATGTATCCGGTTTAATCCGATTTATAATCCGAATTGGTAAATTCGAATTCAATCCGTAACGATTTCAATACTACGCATGTGCACTATTACTACGTCCTGTTTTATTGTTAACTAGCACCCTTTTCGTAATTCCACCTTATTTAAAGATAAAATTAACTATGACACAAAACACGTTTAGATTCATGCTAAATAAAGCTTTCAATATTCGATATCTACGATTAACCTTGAGGTTTTTTTTATCCTAACGTAGCTTTTGCTTTTGTTATCGCATATGGGCGGATTTGATTCATATGATGATGGGTTGTTATATTGTACATTACTGATGTACAATATAACAACCCATCATCATGTGAATCAAATCTGCCCATATGGTAATCTTGAAGTATTTCTGGTCGTATTAGATTATACGTTGTTAGCAAATCCCGTGACGATCATATTTAAAGCATAATCTGCGCATAAATGGCAGGAATTAAAGATCGAGTAATATCGGGTTTATCAATTTCCCCACCAGTTCCTATTGGACGCAGCATTTGATTGTACGAAACATAAATTATCAGATTTGAAATTTCAAATGTTAAGTAATAAAACATATCATTAAAGTAGTATAAAAATTTAATAAGAAACATATATTAGGACACAAAGTTAATTTTTCGTTTTGCATAACAGAGTTCCAAAATTTCAGTTGGCTGGTCGGATTTTTTTTTTTTTTTTTTAATCTACTGTAAATTAATATGCTCATGTTCACACCCAGAAAATTTTAGATTTTTTTTCGGTTCTGTCGGGTAATTCCAGAAAATTAAGGTCACCATCGGGTGACACCGGAGAAAAAATTTATATCGCATATTTCTATCTGATCCGCATAATTTGTAAAAAATTTATCACATAATTCGCATAATTTGAAGTGTAAAGCAGGCAGAATTTGGGGTTTGTCGCAGCAGAAAATTAGGATCCCTAGACCCGCATCCACTTATTTGCACGGGTAATACAAGCTCTTGGAGAGAAAATAACCAATCGGAGAGTGACTATTCCGGATCAGCCCAACGAAGAATTCGATCACACGTAAAAGAAGAAAAAAACGAAAATACGCAAAAACTAATGTTTAAATCGATCTTGGTGCACTAATTAAAAATGGCGGGAATGAAATTTTACTTATATTAAGTAATTACTCTAACCCTATAGCCTCTAATGTTAAGGCCCTAACCCTAAATCTTTATCTCACGCACTTAGTTTATACCGAAATCCTGTGATGCACGTGATTCATATGACTGCGCCGAGACAGTCAGGTTTTTTTTAAAAAAAAAAATTTTTTTAAGAATCAGAAGGAGGATACAAAACCTAATCCTCCCTGATACTCTGCAAGACCATATGAAGATTGTGAAAAAACCATCACCAAGCCTCCATGATTCTATTGAAGAAAAAGAGAACAATCGTTGCAAGATCAGATCACCCGATAGTGCTAAACTAAAAAGGAATAGTTAAATTGACAAAATTTGATGCACTTGAGGCTTTGTAAATTATCAGAACAGCCTTCCAAAGTTAAACGTGGAAAAATCAATTGTCAACGATTATGGCGTGATGAGGTTGATCAAGGAAAAATTTGATCTTGTTTTTTTTGTTTTTGCTTCTCATGTATTTTTTTTATAAATAGTGTTGGTTTTAACAGGACCCCGAAATATACATAGATAGATTAGGTTTATTATAATATTACCAAAAATAGGAGATGGCTAAAGCTATGTACCCACATAATTTTTTGAAATTTTAGTTAAAATTCGTATCAGAGACTGTTTAGCATTAGGGTCAGGTTAGGGTTAGGACCAATATAGGTAAAATTACCTTCCCAATATTTTTTATTAATGGCCCAATAGGTTTAGAATGCCGTTTTTATGTTCTTGTATTTTTTTTGTTTTTTGACTTCTTCGGGCTAATCTGTGTAAACAAAATTTCACGACTCCATTTACATGGCTTTAGACAACCCCCAAAAATAAAAATATTTGCAGAAAAAACTTCAAAAAAAGCAAAAAAATTACTATAAATAGAAAAGAGTTGTATAAAAAATACCAAAAATAAGCAAACTAATATTTTGATCTATCTATATATATTTCGGGTTCTAGAATCTTCCGTAACTCTATCTGCTGATCACTTGTACCAACAAAAACGCTAACACTTCAGAAGTATATTCTTAGAAAAACCAACATGAACATGCAACCTGATAGCTGTTATTTAGAGATATAGTTAACTGAGTATCTGCTAATAGCTTTAGAGTTTGTCACTCACCAAAAAATTGGCACTTGTTGTTTAGAGGTAAAGTTCATAGACTACCTGTAGACAAACTTAGAGTTTATCACTTACCACACCTTGAGAACTATTTGGCGGCTCTCTGATGGATTTTGGACTACACAGGAAGAACTACTGTTTTTACTACAGTTACAAGTGGAATTTTTTTTGGTACAGTCGGTTCGTAAAGAATTTTCAAAAAGTGAGTGATTTGGTGTACCCCCTCCAAAAAATCTGCAGTATTTACTGCTTCCAAAAAGGAAAAGCACCTACCGTATTATCGTCATGAGTGGCTTGAAAACGAGTAACAAGGAAAAACGTGCAAGATTTAAGGAGAAACCACTAGAAGAAAATTCTAGAAGCTTTGTCTTAAGCAGTTCGGTTTATATGACTGCTTTCTGTTTAACATACTGGGACTTGGGCCGGTTTTGCTAGAACAAGTTTATCGATGTTAACAATTTTTATTTTAAAAGTCAGAGAAGTTAAACTTATCTCAGCTAAAAGTTAGGCCTTGGATAAAGATTGATGGTAGCGGAAGGCTATCATGAAATCCGAGTTTCTTTTTCTTCATAATTGTAATATATTATTGTTATTCTCTTCTGCATGTAATAATATTAAAACAATTAATTACTGATCCAGATAAGATCGGCACTATTTCTATATTAGAAATTGGGGCAAAATTCCTATGATATTAACTATATACTGAAATCTGAGCGGAGTCAAATGAAAAGTAATTTTTTTATTAAGTTAACGACACATGTCGATTAATTGAAAGTTGTAGAGCTCGACGAGACGCATCTAACGGTGGTTAGATCATCCAAATCCGGCCCAGTGGATGACGAGATATTATTAAGAAACGATTAGCCGACTATGTAAAATCTCTATGTAAACAAATATTGTTTACATAGAGATTTTACATAGTCGGCCAATCGTTTCTTAATAATATCTCGCCATCCACTGGGCCGATTTGGATGATCTAACCACCGTTAGATGCGTCTCGTCGAGCTCTACAACTTCCAATTAATCGACATGTGTCGTTAACTTAATAAAAAAATTACTTTTCATTTGACTCCGCTCAGATTTCAGCATATAATAAAAATTTATATTGTACTTATCCCCAAAATTTACTATTGTCCCAATATAGTAATAGTGCCGATCTTATCCGGATCATCAATTAATAATAAATGAAAAAGAGCAAGGTCTCAGTTATAAAACAGTAAAAAAAAAAATATATTTCGGGTTCTGTTTTGACCTATGTAAAAGATGATAAAAGATGTATCATTAATTTGTCTTGTAATAAAGATAAACTGATCTTGGTTTCTTCATTCTTCGTTTAATAAAAGAACTGTTTCGTAAATTCACCAAATCGTTACGCCTCTTATCATTGGGTATATTGTGGCATTTTGTTGGTCTTGGTGGTTGGTGATTGACCGTCCTGTGATACCAGGCCCAGATTTTTGCCTTCAACAACATATAAATAGCACAACTCATAATCTCTACTCAAACTTTACATGCAAAACACCATTTGATTAGGTAAGTAACAAAAATCAGATGTTTTTTAGAGAGGGAAGTAAAAAAAGTTGAAATTATATATAAAAACCTGACTATATATATATTAAGAAAGAGGGGGTAGGTATCTGATAAAAAATAATTAGGTAATTAATGACATGGCCCTTAACTGATATATACTAAGGGCCGTGTTATTAATTACCTAATTATTTTTTATCAGAGGCGTACCCCCTCCCTCTTCTTTAATATATAAATAGTCAGGTTCCTTATATATAATTTTACTTATTTTACTCCTTTCTTCTAAAAAATCTCCTGATTTTTGGCACTCCTCTAAATATAATAATTACTTTAATCAAAAAAAACTCTTCTTGTGTCCAAAATTGGAGATAAAGAAGTTTTAAAATTTAAACACAATTATACTAAGTAAACACTTAAAATAACCTTAAAGAAAAAAGGTGAAACAAAAGAAAAATATATATAGTTTATTAGAACAGTTGTACCCTTTTAAAAATACAAATTTTTACAATACAAGAAAATTGTATTCTTTGAAAAATTTTTTTACAAAAGAAAAATCTTTTTGGAGAAATTGTCATTACCCTGTTTTGCAAATCAGTAGTACAACAAAACAAACAAACGCTTTTGGAAAGTAAACAAATAGTTAAATCAGAACGAACAAATTTAGAAGTTGATGAAATAATAAACAACAAACCAACAAAAAAGACAACAATAACAAAACAACAAACAAACACGTGCAAAACAACACGTAAAATACTTGAACTTCCTGATTATAAAAACTTCTTTAACAAGTTAGAGGATGAAAAGTTACTGGTACAGAAAGAACAAAACAAATTCATCTGAGAGGAAAATAGAAAAATTGCAAAGTATTTAAACACTAGTGAAGTGTACTTGATTTCAGTTGTTTGTAATATGTTACATTCTTATACATATACTCAATACAAAAAAGCAAAAGAACAAGGTTTAACAAAGGAGGAGAAATTTTGTTAGATCAGTCTAATAATAGTAATATGAAAGTTGAGGGCATGGTTAGTGTTCAGGTCCAGAATGGTATTAACAAAAATAAAGATAAATTTATCCTGATAGAGGTTTTGTATACGAAACATACAAATATTAAAAGTGGAAATAACAATAAGATGAAAATAGAGAAAAAAGCCATATTAGAAAGCAAAATAGAGCTCAGAGTGAGAACATTAAAATTAAAAATGAGCCAGTTGATATGGAATTATCACCATCACAACCAAGTGTTGAGGTTATTAGTAGGATAAGCAACATAAAGATAAAAGCACAAAGCAATTTACGCAAACGAAATCATAAAGAAGAAAAAAGTCATTATACAATCATAGCAATGAATAAGAAACAGTCAAAGACATTTTAATACAAGAAAAGTGTAGTATACTTGACTATGGGCTTAATGAGCATATTATTAAAAAAGCTCAAACCAAAGAAGAATCAACAGCAGATTTAAATAACAAAAGAGCCAAACAACATGAAAATATTTACAATTCAGTATGGGCTCCAGTAAACAAAATTACATTCCAAAAGATTAAAGATTACAAGAAAACTGCAACATATTTTTTCATACTATAGGATTTGCCAAAAGGAATAAAGGCAGAAGAAATCAGAGCCTTTTTAAGTTATTTTGGTGCAGTAACTATTATTGCATAGTAGCTAGAGTTCTTCAAATTCAAATCAAATCAAATATTGGATCAATTTGAATTTGATCAAATCAAATTGACCCTGATTTGAATTTGATTTGATTCAAATATTTGAATTTGAATTTGATTTGAATTTGAATTTTTAATAGTAATTTTCAAATCAAATCAAATTTGGCCATATTTGAATTTGATCAAATCAAATATAGTCAAATTTGAATTTGAATTTGATCAAATATTTGATTCAAATATTTGAAAATCAAATCAAATTGTGGAACCCTAATGGTAGCAAAATTTCTTTACCAAGGCAGCATATATAAAAATTTTAGCAAACTCAGAACAAAGAGAAAAATCAGCAAAAGAGAATTGGTTGTTGCATTTGAATCATGGTAAAACATACAGAACAATACCTGGAAAGTTTGACATAGCCAAATAAGAAAAGAGAAATAGATATAGAAGTACAATTAACAACAGTATATGATAGCTTACTCTTATGTCAACTTAAAAAATACAATGTGCAAGCAGTACATATTTTGAACAACTATCATAGCAACCAAAGGCAAAGAGCTTATGTCTTTTTTAAGACAGAAGAGAAACTCTTACAAGCTTAAAGATATAATATATATTACTACAATACAAAGTTGGAATGGCAGTTGATAATAGAAAATTCAGTTAGAAGAAATAATAAACAATTTCGGTATTAAAAAGAAGCTTGCTACATTAACAAAGGAAAAAGGCCATTTTATGAAGCAGAAACAACTAGAGTACAAAAAAGAGCCAGAAATATCAGGGTAAACAAAATCATAAAGCAAGTAGTAGCTCCAGGTCACGCAGCAGCACAAGAAAACCACTAAAGAGCGTAGAAACTACTAATGAAACAGACAAGAGCATGTAGTAAATAAGGGTTTGGGTCAAAATCTCGACAAACAAAATCCCGACAGGTTATAATCCCAACAAAAAAATCCCGACAATCAAAAATCCTGACAATCAAAAAAAGCTTTCCTTGACTATAAAATCAACTAAACCAAACCCTAGCCCAGGTACTCACCCTAACCCTATCCTAGACACTTATCTAACCCTAACCTAACAAATAAAATTAATGATTTCTTTGTTGTTGGGATTGTCAGGATTTTTATTGTTGGGATTTTTTTGTTGGGATTATGACCTGTCGGAATTCTGTTTGTTGGGATTTTGATCCACTCTCAGTAAATAAAGTAGCAACGGGTACAAATGCTAAAGAATTGGGAAAAAGGAAAAACAAGCAAGAAGAATAAACACAGGAAAATGCTAAGATCGGAAAAATTTTGGCAGACATGCAAGCTAAATTCAGAACAATAGAGCACATGCTTGCTTTGCGCTCCTAATTTTCGCCCCAGTTGAATTAAAGAATATGGGCAAAGCAAAACATCTCACTAATGCTTCATGTAGGCCCAATATAACTGAAACAAGTAAGGAAAGTATGATAGATAGACATAAGGAAGGGAAGTCGGTTTTAATTCAAAAGAAAAAAAAAATAAATTTAAAAATTGGAGTACACAACATAAACGGCCTAAAACAGAGTGCGCAAAAATTAAATAGTTTATTAGAATTAGTTTCAGAGAAGAACATTAGAATTGTAGGTTTAGTAAAAACAAATATTTCTAAAAAAGAAAGGAGTTTTGCAATTAGCAAGGATCATAATTTTAGAGGTTTCTGGTCGAAAAAGAAAATAGTCAAGAAAAAGGGCTCAGAAGTTGGAATCTTAATTAGAAATAATTGAAAAAAGCATTTAGGTCGTTTGGTTAGAAGAAATGAATATATAATAGAAGCAAATTTTTATTTTAAGGATAGGATGAACGTAGATCATTTATCATATGATTTTAGTAGTACAATGATATTTATATAGAAAATAAAAATGTGCTACAAATAAAACTTTTTACGGTTGTTATTAATTTAGCCAAAAATTTTATAATATGTAATACAAAATACTCATTTTATAATAGCAAAATTTTAATAAATATAGTATTTAAAAAAATTATACTTTTATATGTCATAAAGTTTTCTAAGTCGGCTCAAATTTTCTTCAGTTACACAAAAATAATTAATTCGGATTGGTTGAATCTATATTGTTTACTATCGTGATTGGTCGATCACCTGATTTCATATAATCACAATGTGATCACTATTAAAAATAATCTACATTCATCCTACCCTTAAACAACTGCACCAGGGGTCTAGACACTTTTGCAGTAACGTGACGTGGCGCATGAGAATTAACCAATCGGAGAACGTAAATTTTGATCGTTCTGGATTAGTCCGACATTAAAACAAAACACGTGTACAAGAAGAAAAAAAGAGAAAAGAGCGAAAATACTCGAAAACTAGTGTTTAAATTGGCCTTAAAAACCACATAAAAATGCCCAAAACACGATTTTACATATATATAGGGACCTTCTAAGGCTATATACAGAACCATAACCCTAACCTTAACAAAAAAGCCAAAAAGTTAATCCGAAGACGCCATACCACGTGATGGTCACGTTACTGCAAAAGTGTCTAGACTCCTGGTGGGGCCCCCTTAAACAATTAGAGCTAGTAGCAATAGTAGTGTACATACCTCCAAATGACAAAGAAATATGTAAAATCATTCAACAAAAAATAGTTAGAAGATACCTGAACAGATCTCGTGTTAGTCAGTTCATTATTATGGGGATTTTAATCACATTACAGTTGCACATTTAGACAGAAAAGGAGTAGGCAGAAGTAAAAATAGTAAGATCCTTCCCTTACATAGGTGGCTTAGAAATCAGGATTTTCAAGATACATTTAGGTTTTTGTATTCAAACCGGAAAGAATTTACTTGGAGCAATAATATAAGTAAATCAAGAATAGACCGAATCCGGGTATCTAAGAATTAGTAACAGGCTTAAAAGAATTGACAATCGAAGATATGATTTTCTATACAAGCAGTGACCATTAGTTTGTATTAGCCACTATTCAAATGAACCACTTAATCAAAAACTATAACAAAGCTTTCGTAAAGAGGAAGCAATCAACGAGATGGGTTTTTCTGTATGAAGAAGCCATCAAAGAAAATTGGCAAAACTATATTAAAGATTTGAATCTGTTCCTAGAAAGGAAGTTGAAGTCTAGTAAAAGAGTTGAAAACCATATGGCCAATTCATCTCTAAATGAACTTTGGGATATGTTTCAACAAAGTATCATTTCCACAGCTAACAGAAATTTACAAAAGAAAATGATTGTAATGATGAAGGACCAAAAACATAGGAAGCAGCCCAAAACGGACATTTGGAATGCAACAACAAGACTCAGCAAAGTAATAAGAATATTACAAAAATCAAAGGAAGGAAGCTTAATTACTAATCTGGATAAGATCGGCACTATAGCTATATTATTACCATATTTGGGGTCGGTTAAAGCAGAGTTAACTCAATATATGATCTACATACTGCATAAATTGGATTCTTGATATCTATTTATAAAAAACTTTCTAACTGCATCAAAAAGGTAACCCTAGCCCTAACTAAATTTCACTCCGCTTTAGCCAACCCCCATATTTGGAATTGGTGATAAACAAATATATAAACAATATATTAGTAAATCTGTTTTAGGCCTAATAAAAAGTTTTTTTTGTACTAAGTAAATATTATTTTTTGATATAAGTAAAGTTGTAGAGCAGGTTTTTGTGCATCTACTAGTAAAATTTCATTAAAATCGGACTAGTAGATAAGAATATATGAGTAAAAATGTCTTTAAAATTCTTTAAATCATATAAAAATTTTATATATACAGGCCTGATCCAGATTTTGTACTACCTTGTTTATATATTTGTTTTGCCCCAATTCTAAATATATAAATATTGCCGATCTTATCTGGATTGGCAATTAAATATAGATGAAATACAAAGGTGCAAGGATACAAATGATTTTATTAACCATGTTCAGAGTATCCAGATATCGAAAATTAAAAAACTTACAGAAGAGATAATTATTGACTTAAAGAAATGGTGGAAGGTTTTAAATGCAAGAGCAGCGAACAAAAATTAAAAGATTAGAAATTGAAGACCATGTGGAATATAGATATGCTATGATCGAGAACGACCAAAAAAAATACTCTGAAGCCTTTTAAACAAACTATGGAAGTCAATTAAATTAGATTGTATCTTTGAACAAGATAGTGTAGACAGGAATTTAATAACAGAAGAAAAAGCGATGCTCGAAAAGACCATATTACATTTTTAGCAGCAATTTCGAAAAAGAAGAACACAATTAAGCTCTATGTCCAATGAATAGAATAGAATATACAAGCCCTTAGGAAAAATTAAGGAAAGCTAGTACATGGATCTAGAATCAGAAATATTGTTAAAGAAATGGTTTATGGCACTCAAAGAAACCAAAAACACTTCAGCACCAGGGCCTTCTGGTATTGGTTATAGATTAATTAAACAAGCGAATACTGTATAAGCTCCCAAAAATTTTTCAGGCAATTGGCCAACAAATGTTTAATAGAGGGTGACATAGGACCCCGAAGGACTCTGATACAACTTAGATTTGAGTTTGTATAATATCAGCCAAATAGGTGTATAAAATAGGCCAAAATTTAAAAATTTACTATATAAAAATGCAATGTTTGATGAATTTCTATGCAAAATTGCCTTTTTAGGGGTAGGCTAAAGCCAGGTACATCACGAAATTACCTGATATATAACCTGGATTAGTCTGAACAAAACAAAGCGAGATGGCAAAGACAAAAACACGAAATATATAAAAAATGGCTATCCAAACCGTCTTGTTTGACTAAGTAAAAGTGTCAGAAATATGATTTTACTATATAAAAACAACCTCCTAACCTAACCCAATCCTAACCCTAACACTAACTCTAATTAAAAATCGAAAAAATCAGAAAAATCAGGTAATCTCGTGATGTACCTGGCTTTAGCCATTCCTCTTTTTTAGTAACCTCTGAGTTATATCAGAGTCCTTTGGGGTCCTGGTGACATTCCAGATAAATGGAAATTATCGCAGCTGTATTTAATTCCTAAAAGTGAAGAATGGGAGTACTAGTTAAACAATGCAAGACCAATAGCATTGCTAGAATTATTCTGAAAATGTGTTACAAGAGTTTTGAACAAGAGATTAGCTAGAGTTTTTGTTAAGAACAAAATTCTTGAAGGCTCAAATTTCGCAAGATTACCCGGGTGTATAACTGAAAATCCAATCCCTTAGTTTGTACTAGTTCGCAGTCAAATTTGCCTGTATAATTACTATGAATATACCTCTGATCTATTTTTTTAATCATTTAAGGGTAGAGAGTATGTAGATCATTCTATTAATAAACTAGTTACTAAAAATTTTATATTTAATATTAAAGAAAATTTTTATTAAGTAACCATATTAAATTTTTAAATAAAATTGTAGAGGAGGTTTTTTCTGATTCTAATGGTAGTCAAATCATTAAAATTAGCCTAGTAGAACTGAAGATATAGTTGTTTTTATCTTCGCAACCCTATTTTACTTATTGTTTATATGTTATTTAATTGGCAATTTGTGATTGTCCCGCAGAATAGACCCCGGCCCGCAAAAGTTGATACTATAAAAACTTTATCAAATTTTATTTAAAATTAATAAAATTTTTATGATATGTGTAATTTTTTATTATGAACAATTTTTACTTAGTACATTAATACAATTTATAGTAAAAAATTAACTTTTATATGTAGCAACTTTTAAATTCGCAATAAAAATATTTTTGGTTACTCGTTTATTAATAGAAATGATTTACATACTCTCTACCATTAAGATATTTAAATAAAATTTGGTATTATAATATTTAAAAACAAGGATTATATTTTTGAATTATTTAAATTTATATTATAAGACAAAAAGTTTATGTTGCTTATAAGCTAAAAATATTAAATTTTAAAGAAATTTTTTAATTAACCAAAAAAATATTTTACAATATCTTGGCGAATTCTTTAAATATTGGTTTTAAAAATATAGTTTCTAATACAATATTGTAGTTTATATAAAGGATGACAATTTTCATTATTTGACTTTATATAATTTACTTGTAAAAATTAAGACTTGTATTAGAAGTGAAAATTTTTTTTATAGACGGGAACATATAAAATTTGAGAAAATCTAAAGAAAAAATTCTATAGTAAAAGTTCCAAAACAAAAAACTTTAAACTTTTATTACACCAATGTTTTTTAATAATTTTAAAACAATTTTATAATAAAGTTGATAAAACAGAACTAAGATTATAATTTTCACTTAGAAAATATATAGCTAAAATTAATATTTAAGGTTTTATTTAAAAAATTTAAAATTTTAAAATTTTCGCAGGCAAATATGTCTGTATAACAAATTAAGGAATACATATTATGAATATGTTGATAGAAGATACAAAAGAAAAGGGAAAAGAGATGTGAATCTTATTTCAAGACATGCGTAAAGCCTTTGATTCAGTATCTCTTTCGTCTTTAGAATTGGCTATGAACAGATTAAAATTACCAAGCAAAATAATTAAGATTATTATAAACCTTTTTGAAAGAAGAAAAGCAAAGGTAATTACGGCATTAGGACCAACTAACCCATATGAAGCGGCAGATAGAATCAATCAAAGAGAAGTTTTGTCACCTCTTCTATGGCATATTTTTTACGATCCCTTGTTGTGTCGCATAGAGAGTAATGAAAATGTAGGATATAAGGTCCAAACAGAAGAAATAACAGATTGGGTTAGGTAATCATGCAGGAAATCTGAAATAAGATTTTCAGTGTTAGCATGCACAGATAATACAATGTGGATTGCAGAAAGCAAATCTTAGCTCGGAAAGATAACAGAAATAGCAAGTGATTTTTTTAGAATAAATGATATCCAAATAAACGGAAAGAAATCCAAGCTTTTAATTTTAAACTCAAGTTTACGCAAAGAAAAAAGGTTTGTGCAGTTTGAAAATGAGATAGTTCAAGCTGAGAATATAGAGACAACAACTCGTTTTTTGGGAGTGTGGCTAAATAGAAAGATAAAAAAGTCTTTAGTAAAGAAAAAAGCACATGATATAGTGAGATAATTCACAATTGCATTAAATTAGAAAAAACTTTCTTTAAGCCAACTGGTTTACGTCAAGAATAGGTGCTTACTCCCAAAACTTAGTTATATTCTACAGCTCTCAAAACTCTTAACTCAGGCTCTTAACAGCATATACCAGCCTTATGTCCGAATAGTTAAGCATAAACTAGTTATTATACAAAAGGCAGACAATTACATCGTCCTACACAAAGGTTTTTTAGAATATAAGCCTTTGGCTCAAGAAATTGTAATGAAACAAATAACAGGTCTTCAAATACCAAAGGCAGCCTGACAGAGCTAACGATTATAAGGGTCAAACAAGGTTTTCGAGATGCATGTATAACAGAGGAAATGTGGCCAGAAACAGATGAAACATGGCTTAAAAAAATCTAAAAGGACAATTTAACCTGTATATCTTAGCTCAAAGCACAATCTAATGGCATTACCTTTCAAATAAAACGACTTTCTATGTACATTGAAAACAAATAAACAAAGATAAGAGAGGTAGTGGGTGTAGAGCTTTTTCTCAAAGCATACAAATCATTAAGCAGAATGAATTGGTTCTTTATAAAGCAGCTGCTTGATAAAAAGATAGAAAATCTATTTCGTGGCAAGAGCTTAAGGTAGTCAAGAGACTACCAAATAGAAGCAAAAAGGCAATTGGTTTACAAAGATAGAGAAGTTACTTTTAATAGACAACATGTCAAGATATATAAAGGGTTTTCAATTAGAGGTATCTAGCAACCCTTTAACCTTGGAATAGAAGTTAAATAGGGTTTTAGAGAATAAGAGGAAGAAGGAAGTAATTTGTTTCTACTCAGTCCAAAGCAGTAAAATTAATGTTGGCAAAATCTTAAAGAAGAAAGGAAAGTTCCTTTTGGTTCAAACTAAAGATATACATGCCCAAGCTAGCATGAGCAAAGGAACAAAGGAAGGAGCGGAGTGTAATAAGACTGTTAAAGAAGAGTACAACGTGTCAATACATATGAATAAAGCTATCGGTGTCATACCTAATTTAGTAGTGCAAAATCTATTAAAATACAAAACTTTTTTGAGCCAATTAAAAACAAACAATGAAGAAACTGAAGAGGGTTTTGTATCAGATAACCTTTTTAGCACTGTAGATAGGATCATTATTTAAGATCACGTGGTGGAACTAATTCATATGCAAGAGCTAGGTTCTAGTTTAACAAATATGCTTGTTAGTCAATATTACTGTTTGTTAGTGGCAGGCAATATTAGTTTTCAAGTATATACAGATGGTTCTTTAGCGAAAAGGATAGAAGGAAAGTTATGGAAGCCAGTTGGATATGGCTAGATTCCCTAAAAAAATTCAAAAATAGCAAAGGGAATATAGAATTTGAGTTTTGGCCTTCATCAACAAAGGCAGAGATGGTAGCAATTTGGAAGTATTATTAGTAGCACCAAAAGAAGTAGATATAGTTATTAATACAGATAGTGCAGCAGCAATTGCAAGCCTGGGTTCAAAAGTACAGTTAAAGGCATTTTACCGATGGAGTAAATGCAAAAGTTATAGTCTAATTATGAAAATTCATGACCTTTCGCAGTCAAAGAAAATTGTACTTAAATTTAATAAAATTAAAGGTCATAGTGGAAAGAAATGAAATGAAGAAGCAGACAAGTTGGCAAAAAAAGGAACAGAGCTCGCCAAGTTAGAGAATCTAAAGCTAGAGAATAACATAAGGCTTGATATTATTTCTATATGGAAAGGAAGGTACATTGAGATGCCACTTTATCTCTTCATCAAGTGGATCTTTGAGTTTAAAACTGGTTTGAATTTTTGATCCTCAAGAGCCATAAAATATGTCGAACCAGATGAAAAGGTCGTTAAGCACTCCTAGCCACTGTTCTAAAAAGATTTAAAAGGAAAAAATGAAAATAAGATGTAAATCAATGAAAACAAGTAGAAGAGTAGCTTTTAGATTAAAGTACTTAACTAATGAAGTACCAACATTATCAGTTTTCAAGTGAAGAAAATCAGATATCTATTCTGAAAACAACTGCATTTGTTGTAAACAAGAAGAGGAAGAAACACTCGACCATCTGACCAAATGCGAAAGTTACATATTGTATTGGCTTAATATCGAGGGAGCAGCCTTCTCAATCGCACAAGAGAATATCTCACAAGAAATATTATCAGAAGTTGATGGAAATAAGTAAAGAGGGCCTTATTTGGAACAAGTAGAACCAAGATTCAAGAGCTTAGGAAATGCATAATTTGGGGTCTTTTTTCACAAAAGGTGTTAGCAAGACTTAGAATTCTTCTGAACACAAGAAAGGCAACACTGGATTTTGTAGAATGTTACAAAGCTTTAGTAAAGAACGGTTTTTATGATCTAGTTTGGCAAACCTGTTGTGTTATAGTGACAAAATAGGAGTCTTAATAGCTGTCTCAATTGGTCATTACAAGAGAACAAAAAAGAAGAAAACTAGATCCACACATTGTAAAAGAGCTGTTCATTTATCTGAGATGGCAGCTTTTAGCATTCTAGGTCTGTCCAAAAGTGTATCAGTTATAAATACAGACGAAATCAGAAAGAAGAAATTGAAGATGAAAAAAGGAGTTTGTTGGAAGAAACGATAAAAAATTTTATATTCAAAGGCATTAAGTCTTTTTGGATCAGTTTTTGACAGAGCTAACCACAATAGTACCACAATTCCTAGTTTCTATTGAAAACTAGTGTGGCAGGTCGCATCTGGGCGTCTTTGGATAGCCGGATAATGCCGGTAGGGTTCCTCAAATTCAAATCAAATCAAATATTGGATCAATTTGAATTTGATCAAATTAAATTGACCCTAATTTGAATTTGATTTGATTCAAATATTTGAATTTGAATTTGATTTGAATTTGAATTTTTAATAGTAATTTTCAAATCAAATCAAATATTTGTCAAATCAAATCAAATTTGGCCATATTTGAATTTGATTAAATCAAATATAGTCAAATTTGAATTTGAATTTGATCAAATATTTGATTCAAATATTTGAAGATCAAATCAAATTGCGGAGCCCTAAATGCTGGGCTTGCAATTGGAGGGTTTATTATATACAAATCTTAGATTAGTATATAAACTTATTAATGTAGCACGAACAAGACTGTCAAAGAATAAAAAAAAAAAGATATATACTAAAGCTGCTGGTAAAACTAATTAGTTTCACCAGGTAAAACTAGTGAAACTGGTGAAACTTAATAGCCATATTGGTGAAACTGATGAAACTGGTGAAATGGTGATTATGGTAATATTGGTGATACTGGTGAAACTGGTGAAACTAGTAAATTGGTAATACTAGTGTTACTGATAAAACGGGTAAAACTGGTGATATAGTGATATGGTGAAACTGTAATATTGGTAAAACTAGTAGTATTAATTAATAGCTGCTAGGTGAGATTGTTCTATATAAAAAATTACTTATAGGCAAAATGTGACGTGCATACATATAAAACTTTTTTTCATACTAAGTTAATGACTTGTGTTGATTAATTGAAAGTTATAGAGCTTATTGAGACAAATCTAATAGTAGTGGTGATTAGATCATCCAAATTGGCCTAGTGGATAGCGAGATATCATTAAAAAACTATTAACCACTATATAAAATCTCTATATAAACATTGTTAGTTTGCTTTGAGATTTTATATAGTTGGGCAATAGTTTATGATATCTTACTATCTATTGGGCCAATTTGGATAATCTAACTACCGTTAAATGCATCTCTATAAGCTTTACAACTTTTAATTAATTGATACAAGTTGTTAACTTAGTATAAAAAAAGTTTTATATGTATGCACGTCACATTGCGCCTATAAGTAATTTTTATAGTTTCACCAATATCACCAGTTTCACTAGTTTCACCAGTATCACCAATTTTACCAGTTTCACTAGTTTCACCAATGCTAATTGATGATTAGTTATTGGTGAAAATCGGTACACCATTACAGTTTAGTTTTACCAGCAGCTTTAATATATACTATATATTACCAAACTCAATTACTTTGCATTACCTAACCAAGAAAGTTGGTTCGCTATCGTTTTAGTATGTACTGTATATACGTACGTCTAACAAGATACCAGACACTAATACATAAACAATATCTAGGATTATAATCTGAATAATCTTTATCCTTGATCCAATATGTAATACAGATCCTAGAGTTGCTAGTGCAGGGTACTTGGCGATGCAAATGGTACATTAACACGGGTGGTGCACCTGGTGCACCAAACACAGGTATGGTGCAGAGAGGCGAGTCAATCATATTTAAACTTTATTAAATATGATTAAATTATTACGAGTTTACTAATTCTCCCATACTTCTGCTAAATATTTATATATTGGAGCATCGATATTACCATATTAATCAATTTATGGTATTGGTACTCCAATAGTAAAAAGTGTAGGAGGAATTAAGTTACCGAATTATAGATTTCTTTTTTTTATAATAATTTGCAAATTTTACATGCTCAAAAATGTAATTGAAGCAAATCGCATTATAGCAAATCATAAAATCCACATGCCCCTGAATTAGCATAACGATTGTTTATCAATAGAGACATTCAATTTATCTGATTTAGTAGATGACCAGCAATTAATTTGAAGATAGCTTATCTTAAAGGCAACGAATTTACAAACAACTTATTTTATGAAGATTAATTCACAGTTTATTTTACTGACAACATATTTTATCAATAAGTTTTTATAAAATGTTCTAACCTTAACTTTAGTACTAAACCTGATCCTAACAACAATGGCTTGAATTACATTGTTGGTAAAATAAGCTATTGGTAAAATAAACTGTTAGTGAAATGAACTGATCTATGATTAATTATCAGTAAAATAAGCTTGTCCAAAACTTGTTGTTTGTAAAATAAACTGCTAGTGAAATAATACAAATATGAGCTGGATTCTGATTTTAGTTTAATCAAACTATTTAAGATAAGTTACTTCTTATTTATTTTCTTATTTACCTTAAATTAATTATTATGGCATTTATTTATTAATCGAAATATTTATATATACAGTTTATTCTTTATTTAATTCCATCATATTTGCGTTATTTAATCTATAAGTATAATAATCATTGTTAAAATACAATAGCATGTATTGTTAAAACTTGGTAGGGATTGGAAAATAATGTGCATGTATATAGTAGGTTAGCTTTGGCAATAACAAGTTATTCAGGAAGATAGATGTTTTAATAATTAATGATAAGGAGGTAAGATTATTATATTTATAGATTATTTTATTATATATATCATCTTTTTATATATTATCTGTTTTTATATTCTTTATAACTTTTGAAATTTATCTTGTATAGTAATTGAAACTAAATTAATTTGAAAATAATTAAGAGGTTTATTAGTGACGAATTGGTTTTGTTACAACTGAATTAAAAAAATATTTTTTGTACAAGTTGTTCAATTTTTAATGAATAATTGTAAAACATAACTGTATAGCACTTTTCAGAAATCTGCAATAAATTAAAAATATATAAATGTATATATTAAATTTGGTTTAAATTACATATCATAAAAAATTTAATTTTATTTTGCACCACTAGGCAGTGTTGTTACTTGGACGTGTCCATACTATGTTTTTTGTCCAATGTTCAAGATTGTCCAAAATCGTCCAAGCCTATGTCCCATGTTTAACTAATCAATAAAGTAATTTAAAAAAATATATAATTATATATTTTTTTAGGTGCTGGACTTATTGGTAAAAAATTAAAATAGATTATCTTAATAAAATTTTAAGTAATTTTAATTTGAAAAAATGTCCAAAATGTCCAAAAAGCGTCCAAGTAACAACACTGCCACTAGGTGCACCTATGTACTAAAAAATTTAATGGTGCACCAACGGTGCACCACTAAATTTATATATGCACTAGTAACCATAACAAATCTATTGATTAAATTAACAAATACGGATATCCAAAATTAATCTAAATTATTGAATAAATTTGAATTTATCAGATTACAAATTGAAGCACTACTTCAATGAGTGAAATGGAATAGTAGATAACTAGGGATGCTATCCTGCTCCAACCAGTTAGCTTGTGAAAACCGGTTGGAACTCTGTTCAAAGCATATTTAAATAAAAACTGATTTTTGAACTTATTCTATAAATGTATTAATAATTATACTTGCATAAGCAGTTTAAATAAAACCTGCTATCATTATTACTTTTTATTAAAACAAATACATGAATTTAACATTGTATAGAAAACAGAAAGTAGTATACTAGAACCCCGAGCTATAAGTATATAGGTCAGTGGATTAGATGCGTAGCCAACTTACTAACTTTTTTAAATGTAAGATTTTTGATTTGTATAAAATTGGCAAGATTTTAAAAAAAGTTAGATTGTCAATTTGCGTAATTTTATGCAAATTTTAAAATAGTTAGGAGTTGCTGATGTTTATTTTTGGTACAAATTAGAGTAATTAAATATAAGCGGCTTCAAGAAAAAACTTGTATAAATTTTATAATTGATAACTAGTTTTTTTTTGAAATAATTAAAAAACCTGTCAAATGATGACAAGTTTTCTCTTGGTAACACCTTTAAAATAGATCCAATGATAACAATTTAAGTATATCGATGTGTAAATACCCGATTCATAATTATTATAATATATAAAGCAATCAAAAAGCAAACTACAATTTCTACAATTTCTTATAAAAGTTATAAGTATTGTGTAGTGGAAATACGCGCTTGTACAATAAGCTAGCTTTAATAAAGTCAAACGAGTGCAACTTCAGGAAGTACGTAAGGTATCAAGCAAGACAGACTCGTGCTAGAAGTTCATTCACAAGTGCGAAGTAGCAGTTTGTGTTTGTAATAACAGTGTTATATTCTAATATATAAAGTAAGTAAAAAAAAAAATAATAATAATAATAAAAGACTTACCTATAACTGAAAAACACCTTAATATTCTAGGCGGTCTAAAATTTTGTGATAAGAAGTCTGCATATTACTAAGAAAAAGTTGAATTATAATTAAAAGGTTTCATGTTATTTGAGCCTCAATCACAAGAATCGTAAACGTAGTTGGAAAAAGACATTATAAAACATTAGATTTTTTTTTTTAATGATTCAATGTCTCGGTGGAAATACAGTAAAGATCGATTACTAAAACATGAGTTTTGTGCTCACATTATTAATCCAAAAAGAGTTGTATGTATGTGTAGCAAAAAAATTAAACTGAACTGAAAATGGGATGAAGATTATCTAAATCGACATGTTAAAAGCTCTGGTTGTAAAGCGAAAGAAGGCCAAAGATCCATTTATAATTTTTTTAAATCCACTAAAAATAACCTCGTTAATGAAGAAGATGAAGAAGACAAATGGGATTCAGATATTTATAATAATATGGATGATGATGATTTGTTACAAGTTGATGAAATGGATGAGAAAGAAGAAATGAATGATAATACATTAGCATTAATTGTTTCTACAAATAATGAAACTTCAAGCGATAAAAGCATGTCTAAAAAACGGTCACTCTGTCAAGGCCTTCAATCAGAACAAATTTTCAATTATATCAAACGTTCTCCAGCACAGTTCGGTGGTTCACGTCGTATAGAAGTCATGGCTCGTGAACTATTTCCAAAGTTATTTCGTCAAAAATTCAATAGAAAAAAGCTTACTTATAATCAAAAGTGAATGCTAAATCATGCATTATATGCAAAGTCTACTTGGCAAATAGATCAAAATAGTAGGTTATTCAGATTATTATAAAGTTTGTATATCTAATTCAGGTAAATACTCAATAAAATTGAGCAGAACTTTCAATAAAAAGTTCTGCTCAATTTTAATTGACTATTTTATCTGAATTAGATACACAAAACTGGTATTAAAAAATTATAATTATTGCTATTCTAAATATTTATTATAAGTAATGCTGTGCGTGCTAAGACGTGTTCAGGAGTTGCAGAAAAAGGCAATATTTGTAAAGAATGTCGTTATATTCGGTCTGATAAAAACCTTTGCAATAGACTTTTACAAAAAATACCATCATCAGAAAACATTAAATTTACGTCTAAATTTTATTGGGAAAATAGCCCCTTGAAAAATCATTTTCAAAATCGTGACCTTCGTGACGTGTGGAATTTACTTAATAACGATAATGAGAATCAATCAAATTCTTGGATTATGTTGGCTGATAAGGCTATAAATGGAGCATTTAAAGATTCGCCAGTCTTTTTAGGACTTTGCCCAGTGATGAGTGACGCTGCTGAACGAAAAGCCAAGAAGAAAGGCAACCAAAATATGAAGTATAGCGAAGAGTTTACAAATTTTTTGATTATTTTAGAAAGTATTAGTCCAAGAGCCCTCGATTTATTTCGCCAAAATTTGGAAGGAAGAGGAATCCAATCACTCAGGTATTATTATAATAATACTACTTGTAGTTCAAAAGATTGAAATTCTGATAGTACTCTCAATGAATATTTTGAATTTTAAAAATTTTTAATTAGATAAATTTTGTTTAAAGCTATAGGGGTCCGTATTATTTTACCAACAATCACTTCATCGACACTACATTTCACCGACAATTATTCACTAACAAGTTCGTTTTACCAACAGTTTATTTTACAAGTTTTTTTTTAAAAAGCATAACTCGATAAAATGAACTTGTGGTGAATAATTGCAGGTATCGATGAAGTGATTTTTGGTGAAATGATTGCCACCTGTTTAATGTTTTTTTTTCCCTGTTTAATGTTTAGTTTAATATCATTAGAATTTTAAAATTAAAATTTAGTACTATCAAGATCTCAACATTGCAGCTGACTAGGGTTGTTAAAACTTACCTGACAACATAATTTATATATAAGTTAATTAAGTTACGTTAAGTTACTGTAACTTAAATTAAAGTAAGTTATAGTAAGTTGCAATGTAAGTTACGGTAGCTTACATGTAAGTTAACAACCCTATGCCTGGCTCTCTTTTAATGAACTTGTGGTTCTTATAATAAAAATTCCAAGTTTTTTATCTGTTATAGATTAATTTACCATATTCTTATCATGGACTCTACAATGATTTATTAATAATTAGAAAATTGCGTCGTAATAACGAAGATTATTTAACTGATCCAGATCTTTGTTTTGAAAATGTTGCTCGTTTTAAACAACTTGTCGATGCTATTCAATATGATGGTCCAATCGTTGCGATGACAGATAATACCAAGTTAAAACCACAGTTAAGATATTCTTCCACACTTGGATGTATTGTTGGATCAATCCTTTCTAAAGAAGAGACATTCATAAATATTTACTCAGATATTCCAAATGTAATTACAAAAATTAAATCATCAAATGGAATTGCTAAAGCTGTTTGTGCGTATATTTTACAGGTATGACAATATAAGATCTTTGTCTTGAAAATAACCTTATGAAATAATAAAATATAGCAATTACTATATTCATAAAGTTATTTTCAAAATAGATCTTATACAGTATATGGTAGGGTGTTCAGAATTATGCGATGCAATTGGGCAAATTATGCGATTTTACTAAAGTCAATTATGCAATAGATGCGAATTATGCATTTTCTTAATTAGATTTTGACAATTATGCCAATTTTTCAGAGTATTTTGAACTTTTTTACAGAAGTTTTCGGAATTCATCAAAACACACACGTGCTTTATGCTTTTTTTCTTAATTATGCGATGCGAAAAAATAGTCAATTATGCGCATAATATCGCATTGCATAATCCTGAACACCCTAGTATATGGCCAGATACCGAGAAAAGAGTCCAAATTGACAATTTGTTTAATAGAGTTTTTTTCGTTTTTGTCAATTTGGGCTCTTTTCTCAGCACCTAGCCCATATTATTATATATATTAACGATTATTCAATAAATGCTAATTTTATATTTATATTTTAAAGATACCTTTACCAAGATTTCCACCGGTTGTTATTGCTCTTATTCCTAATAAAGGATCAGATACTGTTGAAGATATTGAAAAGCTACATAAAAAATTAATTGAAGAAATAGCACCACAACTGCACCTTCATATTTTGTCATTAGGATCAGATGGCGCTATTACAGAGTTCCAGGCACAACAATCGATTCTTAATACTCAGAATTCTGAAAAGCTAACATTTTGTGAGTCTGGTTTAAATATTAACTTTTCATGCCTCATTATGGATGGAGTTGGACCTATAATTTGTATACAAGATCCAAAACATGCAAAAAAGACTGCACGAAATGCTGTAATATCAGGTGCACACCTATTAACATTTGGACAATCATCTGCATGATTTCAACACTTTTTAAACCTTATAAATCGATATGATTCAATAATGTATAAAAATGATGTTATTAAACTAGATCGACAAGACGATGGTGCAGCATATTGAACATTTTGTTCTTCAAATTTTAAGCAATGTCTTGGAAAAGATTTTGACGTTGAATTGGATATGGAAGAGTTTGCAGTATACTTGTTCGTGATGGGTAAGTTTTAATTTTACATTTATTATAATAACATGCATCTATGGTGTTTGGCACCTATTATATGTTTTATGTTTTTTAAATTATTTTAAGTTTTTATAAGATTTGTATACCGTATAAGCACGAAATAACACTCATGGGTGTTATTTTGAAAATCGAAATCTTCAAAATAGTTTAAGTGGTCTCGAATTAACGCCTACGGGCGTTTCGAATTAACGCTCACCCAATCTAGCATATAATCATTATTGGAAAAATGAATACAATCGACCTTCCATAAGTGCATCCTTTATAAGTGCACCCTTTATAAGCGCACTTCACATGCATTTTCTTCCTATAAGTGCTATAAGTGCATTTCATATACACTTCTTTCTATAAGTGTACATCATTTGATCCGCCCAATGTAATATAGCATTATATCTAGATTACATTCCACAAGTGTGCATTCAGTAAACCCACTTTCCTATTACATGCATTTATGGAAGATTGGCTGTATTGGATTCAACCCTTATTTTGAAATAACGCACATGGGCGTATCCAAAATAACGCCCAGGTCAATTAATTAATGCGCAGATGGGTGCTTATACGGTATAAAATTTTTAATACAATTTTTTCACATTAGAGTTAGTATATTAGAGAAGGGCTTTTGAAGACGTTGGACATTTTTATTTTGCACTGATTAATTAAACAGTTTTTGAGATAATGTGTATATATATATAAAACCCTATAGATGCGCTTTATTAAAGTCAAATATAGAATCTTTGCTTTGCAAATGACTTTATGAAATATAGTAATTTTTATATTTTACAATGTTTTCAAAGCGAAGATTCTATATATTATTGTTGTAGAATATACCTAATATTAATTATATTATATTATAGGAGAATTAATAGATAGTTATCTTAACCGAGATATTGCTCCTATTGAACGTATTCGTATGGTGATAACTGCCTATTTTTTTCTTCACATGTGGAAATCTCATATTGAAACTTTGACAAAGAAGTATCCAGATTTTATATCAGCAAAAACAAACTTCTTAGCTTATCAAAGTTTTGCTATATTTACATCGCTTGCAGAATCATATCGTGAATTTTATCCACAATTCCCATTTCTACCCTGGTTTCACTGTTCTGAATCCTGTGAACATTTTTTTGGCATTGCTCGTCAAATTAATGCTGATTTTAACTTCGCTGAATTGGTACAGATGATTCCAAAGATTTCTCTATATAATAATTCTTTACGGGATCAAAAAGTAAACTTTGATAAAGAAAAATCCATTAGACAAGGTAATTTAATTTTAACAAATGTACTATTGGAAGTGTGAATATGAGTGCTGCCAAAAGAAAACATGCACATTTATATGTTTTCTTTTGATAGCACTCATATAATAAACAATAGTAATAATATATGTATATATGTATATATCTATATATGTTTTCTATTGTCTATGTTATTAGAGCGCTTTCAATAGTCGTTTTGATTGTTTCGATAATTTGTTTACTATCAAGATCACAGAAAATTAATTAGCAATACAAATCGATGAAAATTTTATCCAACTAATCAGATTAATCGATTTTATTCAACTAATCGATTAGTTAAATAAATAACAAACGAAACTTGTAAAATACACATAAGGTAGCAATAAAAACAGCCAGGTTGATATTCTTATATGATCGGTTAATTAAACGATCAATCGACTAATCGATTAATTAGTCAATTAATTGATTAGTTGGCTAATCGATTAATCGATTAGTCGACTAATCGATTAATCGACTAAGTTGGGTCTATAAAATTCAAATCGATTAGTTGTTTTCAATTTGTATCACTAGAATTAATAAATAATATGTACTTTATGTTTATATACATTAGTACAATCTTTGTCTTTGCTAATATGGGTGACGCCAAGAGAAACCAGACTTTGATCATATAAAATGATATGATCAAAGTCTGGTTTTCTCTTGGCATCACCATATCCAATAGATCAAAATATTACTACTTTTTATTGGACGTATTATGCTTATTTATTTTGTATTTATTTATATATTTATTTTAATAGGTTATCTTTTTAATTTTGACGAAGAAAGCGATTTAAATTTGGAAAAATTAAAATTATGGCCTACAGATAAGCAAATTACAGAAACCATTCATCATTCATATCGCTTAGCATTTGAACTTACAGAATTTCTTGATATGATTCGACCTGAAGATTTATCTATTAATAAAGAAAATTTACTTACTGTTAGCTCACATGAAGATGAAGTTTCGACATTATATATGTATGAGGATACAAATTTAACTGATATCCAAGAAGATGATTACATTTCTTCTGCAATAAACAATGCATCAAAAGAAGTGGATCAAATTAGCAATAATTTGTACGATGATAACGAAGAGCTCGTACCTACCAATTTATTTCAAAATGGTCAAAGTTATCTTAAAAATGTTGATCAATTTTTGGATCCTGATTTATTATCAATTTTAAATAATGGTGATAGTGGTAAGTATTTAGTATAATTTTAATTATTTTTATTTGAGCGTCTTAAAATGGTTAATAGATTTTGAATATATTGATATATTCTGTAATTATTATTGTTATTTAAATGATCATTAATTTGAATAATATACAGAATATATCTTATTATCCTTATGATCATTCTTTCCGTTATTTTTTTCATGTGTTACGAAATAATCACATTTATTCGAACTCCCTACCAATTATGATCATAAATTGTCAAATTTTTGAATAATGGTAAATTGGCTCAACCAGGCAAATGATTGGCTGACACGTGCTGCTTTTGCGGCACGTGTTCATTTGCCTGGTTGAACAAATTTACTAATATTCAAAAATTTTTGTCCAATAATGTATACATACTATTAAAAAAAATAGGATTTAAAAATTTAAATTCATAACTTATTAGATTTAGCTTCGCATATAATGCAATACCCATATTTTCACGAAATGGAGTGTAATTTTGTATTTTGGCCTAAATTAAGATTAATTCCAGCCAAATTTCGAAATAACGCCCTTGATGCGAAAATACGGTAATTAAATTTAATTCCAAATAAGTTATAAATTTAAATTTTCAAAATCCTTTTTTTTTTTTTAGTAATATTTATTGTATTATTTAGAACTTAAAACAATTCATTAAAATTTTAAGAGCTATAATTTCAAATTACTATTTGAATTGTTTAATTTAAATAGAAAAATCGTTTAACCGTTAATTTGGCCGGCATTAAAATATTTCGGCCTATGACCAACATAATTCTGCCTGGTATAGAAACGGTTAAACGGTTCTAATCCCTAAAATTATTGTTTTATATAAAATAACATTTTTAGATATACTAAAATACATATTGATAATATAGTTAATCTAGGTTACCGATATCTTTTAGAAAGTGCTTTGAACTTTAAATCTTTATTTGATCAACGCCAATTACATAATGCATATTGTTCTAAACCACTTGAATGGATATTTAAATCAAAAGCATCAAGCTCTACTAGAGTTGGCATAATGAATTCTATTAGTTCAAATAAGGCTAGTCATTTGGTTGCATATTTTACAAAAAATGAAAATCCTGAACAGTGATTTGTCAAACAAAGAGAAAAGCGGTAGAAAGAAAATCGAAAAAATATGTCATTGACACTTGCACAATTATATTCAGAAGAAATTGAAACGTCAAAAAAAAGAAAATCATCCAACAGAAAAAACGTCCAAACCAAATTAATTTCAAGTAAATTTTTTATTTTTATTTTTACTTTTATGTTTATTTATTTTTTTTTGTAAACTAATATAAATTCGATTTTAAAATTAAAACTTAAGGTATGTTAATTTTTAATAGAAAACTTTAAAGTTTATAATTTTTAAGTGTATAATTTAAAAATTTTGATTTATAATTAACTTAATTTTTAAAGTTATAAATTTTTTAAAATTATGCACTTTTAAAATTTTAAACTTAAGTTTAAGATTAAATGCTACTAAAATTTAATTTTATATTATCTAATAGTTCCTAATATTCAAAATGCAAATATATTGGTTAATTTTCCATTATCAAAAGATGATTATATTTTTGTTTTATATGGTGAAATTATATGTGTTGGAAGAGTCATAGCATTATATTTTGAAGGTTACAATAATCATTGTTATACAGACGAACCTATTACAGATTTGATTGATGTTTCTTATATTTCATTACATGTTTATTTACCTATTCATCTTGATTTGTTTAGTGATATTTTAAAAGAAGGCTGTTGTCTTTTAACACATAATTTAGCTTCTAATATTATTTATCATATTGACAAATCAGGAGTATTAATTGATGGGAATATTTTAAAGTTATTAGGAGACGAAAAAAAATATTTTGATTATTTTAGTCGTAATGATGTTATTCAAAAAATAATTTTTTAATAAAAATTATTTTAGTAGAGCTTTAAAATAATAAAATTAAAAGGGTGTGGCGACTTAGGGAAGTTGGTAAGTTGTCACCTCCCAAGTGGCAGGTCTAGGGTTCAAATCCCACTGGTGACGCTTTGGAAAAATAGACCTGTGTTATGGTAACCGTTTCCTGTCGATTGGTTGAGTATCCCTTAGATTGTAACACAGGCAAATTTGCCTGCGTATTTTAAAATTTTTAATAAAATTTTAAATATTGATTTTAGTCATATCTTTTCTAAGTAAAAAATATTCTTTGAGTTTTGTTTTAGTAACTTTGTTATAATTTTTTTTTAAAATCATTAGAAAACTTTAATATAATAAATGTTTAAAGTTCTTGTATTGGCATTTTTACTATTAAAATTTTTCTTTAGATTTTTTCAAATTTTATATATTTTCTGTTTATAAAAAAAATCTTTACTTCTAATACAAGTCTTAATTTTTACAAGTAAATCATTAAAGTTGCAATAATGAAAGTTGTCATCCTTTATATAAACTACAATATTGTCTTAAGAACTATAGTTCTAAAACTAAAACTAAATAAGATCGCAGAAAAATTGTAATAAAATTTTTTAAAAAAATTTTTTCTTAAAATTATCTATTTTCAGCTTATATGTAACTATAATTTATTTTCTTATAATATAAAAACTAATTTTGCAAAAAAGTAATCCTTATTTTCAAATATAATTGTACAAAGTTTTATTTAATTATTTTAGTATTTTAAAAAAGTAAATCA
>QKWP01001183.1:12180-38398 GCA_003550325.1 Gigaspora rosea | reverse complement strand
GTGATCACAAGTAGGATTGACATGCGAAGCATTGGACCAGAGGGTTTAAATAGGCAATCCCCTAGTTGGGTTGTAGGTATGGCAACTAGTGTAGAACCTTCGGGCGGACTACTTAAATTAGACAACCAAAAGTTGTACGTGTGGCTAGTTGTACTCTCATTCAATGTAACTCAATTGTGGGTGCGCCCAAAAAGGCGCCCTTGATCCACAGGCTTGATTAAATAAACTCTCACCCAAAGCGGGAACTTTAACACAAAAAAAAAAAAATAAAAAATAATAAAATTAATAATATAATATATATATTTAATAATATATAAGCTATAAATTAATTATTAAACTAATTTTATATAGCCAATTTCAGTATTAGCCTCAACAATAATTGTAATTTTTTATATTTTAATATAAAAATTAATTAAATAATTAAATTTTTAAATAAAGTTTTTATATTTTAAATAATTTATAATATTATTAATAAAATTATATTTTATATTATTTTTTTTTTTTATATAATATATATTTTTTATAAGTTAGATAATTTATTTGCTTATTTTTAATTATTTTTTAAAGTTATATGACAAAAATGCTTATTGATATTAGTAAAAACTCCTGCTTAGAGTTATTATAAAAATTTTTTAATTTTTTGTGACCTATATACTAATAGCTTGGGGTCCTAGTATACTTTTTTTATTCAGAATAGATCTTAGTAGTATCTTAGTACAACTTTCCTATTTTGATTTTTTTTTTTTTTTTATTATTATTTTAAAATTAATAATATTAATATTGTTTATTGTAAAATCTTGATTTTTTCTTGATGATTTTTTAAAACACTTGCAATATTATTCTTTTTTGGTAGGATCTACTGCCCTCACATTTTTAAATAACTATTTTATTATATTACTCAAAAATATCGAATTTATCTATTTACTATTCTCTATTTTCTATTAGAGTAACGCCCACCTACCTACCCTATAAATCAATGCTCTATATATACTAAAAAAAAAACTAAAAAAATTTGTACAATGATATCTTTGTTATACATGGAAAAATGTAATTTTACAAATTTAGAATTAAACAGAGTACAAATTCTCTAACTAGATGAATTCGACTTATTTCAGAAACTTGATTTTAAATTTGGACTATATCATTTTTTTAAACTTTGTATAAGAATATTCGTTTAATTTAACTAATGTAAATCAATTGTCTGATTTAAAGTACTTTTCGGAAATGTAATGTTTTACTATTAAAAGATCACTGCAAAAGTCATTTTTTGTCTTAACATAATGTGTGTATAAAAAAATAATCTGAATCTGTATCCTACATGAACTTCATTTAAAATGAAGATTTCGTTATTTATTACTATTGCTATTGATATTACAAATTAGCTATATAACTTATACAGAGATTTATTTAGTTAAGATATTTCTAATTGATAATATATTTTAGAGGTAATAATATTTCTAGCAAAGGCAGTGATAATTAAAACATGATTTCTACTTAATTATATAATTAAATATAATTAATAAATTAATTGTCTTGGTTTAGGCCGCAGATAAGTATTTAAGTTAACTTTTATATATGTCTGAGTTCTTAGTCTTAGCAATAGATTTAAACAATAAAAATTTTTCCAGTCTTGTAAAAACTTTCCATTAAATCTAATAAAGATAAGAGCAAGGTCTCACCATTAACATTTAAAAAAAAAAATAAATTAATTGTCTGGAGTGAAGCGACAGACTCTTACTTCTATGCACTTTGATGACTGAAATCACGTTTTTGATAATTTATAATAAAAATATCAAAAATATACCTTTATTTGAATAGTTGTATAACAAAAATTAATTATGCGTTTAATAGCCAATCATATCTAATATGATACCATATGTGTCCGAAATTAAGCTACCTTTTTTGGCCAAAAAATTACACGAAAAATCGTAAAGTAGCTTATTTTCAAAATATAGCATTTTTTGAAAAAATTAAAAAACGTGCTAATAAAAAGTTATCCAAATGACACCAAATTTTTACTGTAGGTGTATTTTGATGCGCTGAACAAGTTTACTTAATCGACCTTTTGAGTTTACTTGGTAGAAAAAAAGTTTTATATGTAGCAACTGCTAACGAATTTTTTAAAATTTTTAAAAAAAATCAGAAGGGTAGCTTATTTTAGGTAGTAGCTTATTTTCGGACATATACGGTATTGCAAAAATAGTAAGTTTTGTAATAATAGAAATCAATATAAACTAACACAATCTTTAACTACATACTTTGTACTGTTAGGAATCACGATCACGATAATTCCAATACAACAAACTCAATTTATCACTGGAGTAGATAATTCTGATACAAAACTAACTCTACTTTAACTACAATTGTGTATTGCTGAAATAGCAAGTAAGGTCAATGTCAAAATTTTTATAGTGATTCACAATAAAAATCGTTATAATTCCAATGCAACTAACTTAACCTTTAGAATTAATATTCAATAGTGAATATGTTCAGTATTGAAATTTTATAGACAAAAATTCTAATAATTCTAATAGTGTATTGCTGGAATAGCAAGTAAAATCAGTATCAAAATTTTTATAGTGTTTCGTGATAATTCCAATTTAAACTAACTTAATCTTTAATATATACATTACAGTAGTGAGTTAGAATTTTACAGTAACTTTCACCAGAAATTAGGATAATTCTATTATCATTTTTAACTACATACTAGTATTGCTAGAATAGTAAGTTTTGTAACAAAATTTTTTTTAGCAACTACAATAGAAATTACAATATTCTCAATATAGACTATGTTTGTACTAGAATTTTTTATAGCAACTTACGGTAGGAACCACGATACCTTCAATGCAACTAACTCACATGTGTGTCATCAAAGTAGTAAGATAATGATAATTTCAATACAAACCAACTCGACTTTAATCACATATAGTGTATTGCTTGAATAGCGAGATCAGTATTAAAATTTTTATAGTGATCCATGATAGTAATTGCAATAATTTCAATTTAAACTAACTTTAACCTTTTTAATATATATGTTGTATCTGAATTGAAATTTGTCCCAATTTGGAATCTGGTCTAATCTTACTCAGTGTTTAAAATTCAAATTAGATTTTATGTTCTCAAAAAAAACATTTTTTAAAATTTTAATGTTCTCAAAAATTTTTTAATGTTCTCAGTATTAGAAAATCAAAAATTTTTTAATATTAAAAAATTTTATTAAATGTTCTCAAATAGAGAACATTTTCCAATAATTTATACTCATAAAAATTGTTAAATGTTCTTTGAGAACACTGAGAACATCAAATTTTAAACACTGATCCTACCTCTAATACTAGCCCTAACCCTAAAGTCATCTAAAGTTCTAATTCTGCTACAAAATTCTCATCTAGAGCAGCCTGATTCCGAATTGAGCACCGGGATACAGTATATATATTACAGTAGCAAATTAGAATTTTACAGCAAATTTTGACAAAAATTATGATAATTCTATCATAAATTAAATCAAACTTAACTAATACTAGTATTACTAAAATCGTGAGTAAGTTTTGTAACAAAATTTTTTAGTAACTTACAATAGGAATTACAATAATCTCAATGTAGACTAACTCAGCCTTTAACCACATACTTTGTACAAGAATTAGGGTTCGGGCACAGGTAAAAAATTAGGTATGCCTTGGTGGGTATGTCTTGTGCTAAGGCATGCCCTTTTATATCATATGACAACCAGCCAATAATATGCTGATTTGCAAAAAAAAATTTTTAATAAATGAAATACTAAAATGTATATATATCTATCTTTTTTCTTTTCTCTTTCTTCAGCATCCTTTTTAAAGTCTTAATCCATTCTTTGGTTTGTTCGATCCACTCTTTAGTCTACTCTCTTTTTACCTATAGTAATATTAGGGCCATGACAAATATTACGTAATATCATAAGGGGAGAGAGAGGTAAGCCAAAGTCTTACACATTTATAATATATATAATTATATATTTAATATAATATATTACTAATATATTATAATTTTTAGCACTAATTAAACATATTTAAAATATAATTATATACTGAAATGATGTATTTTTGAGTACTAAGAAGGTTTATTTAGTAGCCAAAGGTATATTTTATTAGTAAAATTTTGCATGATGCCAAATTTTTATATTTTTATTAATTGATAATCTACCTGTCAACTGGAGAGTGTTGAAATGTGGCGCTCTTCCATCTAAAATTATTTTTCTTACTAAGTAACATTATATGTCCACTAATTGAAAGTTGTAGAGCTCGTCAAGATGCATTAAATGGTAGTTAGATCATCCAAATCAGCCCAGTGGATAGCGAGATATCGTCGAAAAACGATTGACTGATTATAAAATCCCATGACACAGTTTACATATACAAATCACTATAGGCGAAATGTGCCGTTCTTCTATATAAAACATTTTTTCTTACTAAGTTAACGATACATGTCTACTAATTAAAAGTTGTAGAGCTCGTCAAGATGCATCTAACGGTGGTTAGATTATCCAAATCGGCCTAGTAGTTGGCGAGATATCGTCAAAAAATGATTAGCTGACTATATAAAATTTCTATGTAAACAATGTTTGTTTACATAGAGATTTTATATAGTTGGCCAATCGTTTTCGATGTTATCTCGCCATCTACTGGGCCAATTTGGATGATCTAACCACCATTAGATGCATCTCGACAAGCTTTACAACTTTCAATTAGTGGACATGTATCATTAACTTAGTAGAAAAAAAGTTTTAGATGGAAGCACGCCACATTTCGTCTATAGTGATTTTCATATGTAATCTGCCATAGGATTTTATATAGTCAGCCAATCATTTTTTGATGATATCTCGCCATCCATTAGGCCGATTTGGATAATCTAACTACCATTAGAAGCGTCTCAATGAGCTCTACAACTTTTAATTAGTAAAAATGTATCATTAACTTAGTAAGAAAAAGAAATTTTATATGAAAGAATGCCACATTTCACCACTCTCCAAAAATTTTTTTAAAATTAACCTAACAGAATCGTTTTACGTGGGGGGGAGGGAGGGTACTCTTATAGTAAATGGATATTACGTAATATCTGTCATGCCCTTATATATAATATAGTTTATTAAAATTTTAAGCAACAATCTAATAGCTTTTTTTTCAAAATACTTATATTTTATAAAATAGAACAATGCTATTACTATAATGCTATTTTATAAAATTTTAAAATCTTTTATTGAAAACTTTTTTATATTTTAATTATCATATGACTTCAAATATAAAATTAGTATATTTGATTAATTGGTCTTATATATAAGGTGAAGAGAAAAGTTAAAAATTCATCAAAATTCACAATAGTAAACCTTTATTAAAAATATCACAAATTGTATATAAACTTTAATATAAGTTGATTCATCACTTTATTACTACTAATAAATTACTCTCCTTTACCTTATAGTTTAATTTACAATTATAAAATCCTATAGAAAATTATATTCAATGTATATTGATATCGCATAATAGTTATAAGATACTTATTTGGGCATGCCATTGGCCTCATAGCATGCTCATAGGCATGCTCATGCTCTAAACCCTAACTAGAATACTTTATAGTAACTCATGGTAGAAATTACGATAATTCAAATGCAACCTTAACCACATGCTGTGTATACCAAAATAGCAAGTAATAATTTCAATGCAAGCTAACTTAGCCTTTAATACACATATACCTGCAGTAGCGAATAAGTTCAGTATTAGAATTTTTACGGCAACTTTTAACAGAAATCATATGATAATTCTAATGTAAACTAATTCAACCTTACTTACATACTAGAATTACTAGGATGGTGAGTAAGTTTTGTAACAGAATTTTTTTAGTGATTTATAATAAAAGTTACAATAATCTCAATGTAGACTAACAACCTTTAACCTTGGTTTATCTGATCAAACTGATATGCATAGTAGACAGGTTTTATTGGGTTTAGGAAACTATTGAATTTAAAGTGATATATTCCTACTTGTAACAGTCCTGTAACTCACTACTAGCAAAATGCCATCTATCTACAAAAAGATCTACAAACACCAATACCTACTGCAAAAACACCTATCCATAAGGTTATGGTATGATTCTCCAAAGTTATTTATTTGCTAGCTTATTTCCCCAACACCATAATGCCGATATAATATTTCATCTATAGCACTTTTTTTTATACGTTTGATATTACAATCCTTTTTTTAAACAAGATATTTTCCTAACAATAATTTCCCAACATATGATTCTAACTACAGTAACACTAACTCTAAATTAGGTTAAATCAGGCCAATTTTTTATGTCAAAGAAATAATTGTCAAAGAATGTTTTATCTAAGAAAAGTATTGTTGAATATATATAATGTCAAATATATGTCTTATCGAAAAATGTGCTGTAGATAAAATAGCATGTCAGCATTGTAGTGTTAGAGAAATAAGTTGGTGGGTAAATAGTTCTCAAAGAATTGAGTGACAACCTGTCCGTAAAGTTTTCTTATAAAGATACCATACATAAAAATACCATCTATAAAGACATCCAATTAAAAAGACACCTGATCATAAAGACTGCTCATAAAGGACCCATCTGTAGAGCAATAACTATCTGCCTACCTACCCACCTGCAGAAATATCCAACCATCTGTCACTCTTCTTGTAGAGGTACCCAACTATCTACCCACCACCTTAAAAACATCTATCATCCATAGAGACATAACTATCCACCGCCTACCCGCCTGTAAAAACACCTATTTACTACCTACAGAAATACAAAAAAAGAATGTGTGAAAGAAAAAAAAAACAAAACAAAAAAAGAAAAAACATAAAAAAAAGAATAGAGAGTAGAAAAAATGGATATAAATACTATAAGTTAAAAAGTAATTTAAATTAAATAAAAATAAAAAAATAAGTTAATTAATAATAATTTAATACTATTAATTTAAAAAAGTTTTTTTAAAATAATTTAAAAAAATAATAATATATAAGGCCATATAAAATTAATTTTTTGGTTCTCATAACGTAAGAAAAAAAAAGACCCGACAGGCCGGACTTTTATTTAAAAATTTTTAAAATTTTTTAAATTATAAAATTTAAATTTTAATTTTAAAAAATAATAACCCGGCATTATAGTATTAAATACTAAAATAAATAAAGTAATGACCCGCTCACCTGAACTTTATTTAAAAATTTTATATATAAAAAATTTTAAATTTTATAAAATTTTTTAAAAAAATTTTTTGAAATTCCACCCAGCTATTAATACATATAAAAAAATTTTTTCAAAAAATTTTCAAAATATGACCCGGCCGGGTTATGAGAACCAAAAAATTAAGTTTATATGGCCTAAGTCATCACGTTAATAAAAAAATTTTTTTTTAATGATAATTAAAATAAAAAAAAAATAATTTAATGTTAATTAAAAAAAACAAGTTGAAAACAGTTTAATGTTAAAAAAAAATTAAATACTATAATTTTTTTAAAAAAAATAATTTAATTTAAAAAAATAACACTAAATTAATTAATAAATAAATAACAATAATTTAATTAAAGAAAATAAAAAATATAATAATAATTTAATTAAAAAATAAAAAAAATAAAGATAATTTAATTAAAAATTTACTATTTCTCCTACAAGTAGTTTACATACTTCATTTTATTCTATTCCTAATATTAGCTCAAAGTTTTCTAACCTAATATTAAGACTAGTTAGATTAAATAGCTGGACACTATTAAGCAATTACAGTAACTATTAAAAACTCTTTTAGGCAATTTTAAATAATTAAATATATATTTTTTTTTTTTCCTTTGACAATCTTGCTCTATGTTTATTAGATATTTTGTATTATGTTTACATATTACAAAGAAAAACTATCTAAATTTTAAGATAGGCCAATACCCGGCTTACTCAACTAGTGCCCATGTATGATTGTCGCACTGGTGTTTGTCAAACAGAAGCTACAAAGCACTTTCGTCATATGTAAGTCTTCTGAATATAACGAGGTACCCAGTTACCTTAGTGATTTAAACGAGTAAATTCTAATATTTAGTCCACCATGCTGGTGGTATCGAACTTGAGATTTGCGAGAAAACTGCTTCACGTGCGAGCACCTTGACTGCTTTCGCATGTTCTTCTGAGGCTTGCTTTTTATGACCCGAGTCGAGCGTAGAAGAACTTCTCCCCGCGGCCTCAAATCCAATCTTTTGGTCAACATTTCTCTCAGGCCTCTTACGCTTGCGTGATCTACTTATTCCTTGCGCCTTTTCCCATTCAACGACTAGCTCACATCTTCTTTTCCATATATACCGATAGAAACACTCTTGGAGTATAAAGATTAATCCTTCAAAAACGTTTGCTGTCACCCTTGGACTGGAAATTTCAGACTGCACTCTATTAAACGCTGATTTTTCGACCAAACCGTGTACTAGATCTTGTAACATGTGGTTTTGTTCTTCTTTGGATTCTTTGAAAACGAGTTTTTTCAAATCATACGGGCACAGCTCTATTCTGTATGGCTTTTCCAAAACCTCCCATACTGCATTTATACCCTTCTCTATTGCAACTTCCCAATCTTCTATGAAAAAGTTGCATTCTATCAAATGATTTATACTTTCTTTTTCATTGCTTTCGCAGAGTATGCAGTTTGTAGAGGTGTACAAATCTGGTTTTCTGATATGCAACTCCTGTAGTGTTGGTAATAAGTTAGCGAAACCCTTAACTCTTGTAGTGAGTGTGGTACTTTTCCTGATTGACTTGCACTTCTGACCACTCATTTCTTTAAATCTTGCCCAGCTGAATGTCCAAATGAGGTCATTCTTCAAGTTTTCGTGGTCATGACCTGGGTTTTTCTTCGATAAGAGCCAATTTCCTTCTGCGAATTTACGCTTAAGCTCTACAATAAATTTCCTCGGGGGCGTCTCTATCTGAATTTGGTTCCATGTAAGCACTGTATTCCAACGTGTTTGTCTACTAATTGGCCAAAGCCACAAATCGTTCAGCAAAGTCGCTTCTTTTGCTAACTGGTCCGCAAACTCATTCCATCTAACTCCCGCATGAGCCTTGACTTTACACATGCTAATGACAAGATCCTTACTATCTATTGTTTCTACGATCTTGTCCAGAATCGCTCTATTTTTGGCTTTCAAAATGTCTTTAAAACTTCTATTTGATAGTGCCCTGTTAATTGAGCTTATCGCTGCTTCACTATCCGTTTTGATAATTACCTTGGACTTTGATTTTGTTGTTAAGAGTGCACCTAAAATTGCGACTAACTCGGGCCTAGTTGAAGATGGCCAGAAATAATTAAATATAACTTTTAAAATATATATAAATAATTAATAAAATTTTAATATGTAAAACAAAATTTCAATTAGTAAAATTGTAAATATATATATATATCATTTAAAAAAATTTTTTTTTTTATATTAGGGAGAACCCCAGGTGTAGCCTCTGCCCCAAACTTTATTAATACTTAAGTAAATTGATATATGGTGGAGCCATAAATACATACATATTATATACAAGTATTGGAACTAGAATTTTAGATTATACAACTATTTATTTATAGCTAAAACCCACCAAAGCCTTTTATATTTCCAATTATATGACTGATCTAGCTTTTATGTTCCTCTCCAACCAACAATTGGTATTCACATATCTGTCACTTTACCCACACTACCTAGTATTATCACTTCCAATTTGGTGTACATTGCCAGATAGGTGCTTTGTGCTTCCAAGTTGGTATACTTGAGATCCCCTACTAGTGTACTTCTCGGGAGTTCGTATTTTAAGCCATGCAACTGCCTCTACCACATTTGGTAAGTATTTCAAGCCTGCATACTACTACAACTAGCCAGGTTTCTGCAATTTTGGGGCCCAGGATTTAACGTTCAAATTCGGTAATGTGCGAACAACTATACTTTTCTTTATGGTGACGAGTTAACTGGGCATGTTTCGCAAATTTTTCCAGTACTAGATATAGTTAGATGGCATCATGAGGCTCAGGTGACCCTATTACCACTACATGTACTTGTACCAGCTATATCCATATTGGTGGTCCCAGCACCTCTTAACATCCAAAGACTCCTATACCAGAGCCTATTAGGTCTTTACACGTACATGCCTCCATACTTTCACTTTTCACTGGCTAGTGAGTTCCATTTGCCTTTACAGGTTCATTCTGATCGCAGAACTTATATCTAACTCTTCTTCTAACCTTTACTGATCTCTTCCAAACTACCAAACCAGTTAGCCCAAAAGGATTGGTCAGTTTGGCTTTATGTGCCTGATGGACTCTCTTTCCTTGGTACTTAATTCTGAAACATAGGTCCTTTTTCTTCAGTATGACTCCGGTGGCCCCCTCTTGCCATAAGGGTTTTTCTATCTGGTTCTTCAGCCTTCAGTCGAAATTCTGGTTTTCTGAGTATTGTTGAAAGATCTTCTTTACCCCTTGCTCGGGACTTGCCAAGCGGGTTTCAATTGTTCTGGTCCCTTGGATTTGTCTGTATAACTTATACAACTGCACCAATACTTCTATTCAAAATGGTGGTACCAAGGTTATAGGTAATATATCTGACTGATCAATGAACAAATGTTATTGTAATATAGGCCTATTTTTCAATTTGTTTCTAGTGGGATTTGAACTCTAGACCTGTCGCTTGAGGGGGTGACAACCAGATAGCTTTCTATGTCATTACATCCACATTATTTAAAAATTTTATATATGTACAGGAAAATAATTTACTGTATATATATATATATTTGAAAATGTCTAAATTTAAAAAATACTCTAACTAATTATTAATTTAAAATAAAAAAAATTATCCCTTAATTTGTTATGCAGGCATATTTGCCTGCGAAAATTTTAAAATTTTAAATTTTTTAAATAAAACCTTAAATATTAATTTTAGCTATATACTTTCTAAGTAAAAAATATAATATTAGTTCTGTTTTATTAACTTTATTATAAAATTTTTTTAAAATTATTGAAAAACTTAGGCGTAATAAAAGTTTAAAGTTTTTGTTTTGGAACTTTTACTATAGAATTTTTTCTTTAGGTTTTCTCAAATTTTATATATTCTCGTCTATAAAAAAAATTTTCACTTCTAATACAAGTCCTAATTTTTACAAGTAAATCATTTAAAGTCAAATAATGAAAGTTGTCATCCTTTATATAAACTACAAAGTTGTATAAGAAACTATATTTTTAAAACCAATATTTAAAGAATTTGTCAAGATATTGTAAAATATTTTTTTGGTTAAAAAATTTCTTTAAAATTTAATATTTTCAGCTTATAAGCAACATAAACTTTTTGTCTTATAATATAAGTTTAAATAATTCAAAAATATAATCCTTGTTCTTAAATATTATAATACCAAATTTTATTTAAATATCTTAAATGAATAAAAAACTAGATCAGAGGTATTTATAGTAATTATACAGGCAAATTTGCCTGCAAACTTCTACAAAGTAAGGGATAAGTACAAATCTTAATAATATACAATTTTTTATAATATGTAGATGCTAGAAAGATACTATTAGCAAATTATTATTACAGAAAAAAGCTAGCATATAGGTACTGGAAGATAACCTATTGGCTATTATATTTAAATTTTTGTATTATAATGTTAATGTATCTATTCACTATTATTTTTTTTATCCTATTTATTAATCTTCATTATAGTCAATAATACCCTTTATACCAGGTCTTTTAAGCAGAGATTTGTGAAAGCATTTCTTTAGACAACTTGTTACATATTGGGTTGATTGTATTTTTTGCTTTCAAAATTATTTTTTCACTCAATATACTTGTTGCACGATCAAATAGTCTCTTGCCACTTTCGAGAGCCCATAATACAGATTGCGTTTTCAGAATTCCAAGGGAATATAATTTTCTTGATTAAGAATGTTTGAAATAGTGTTTAAACTTTTATTACGATATTTTCTAAAGAAAATTATCAGTATCTTCAGTAATAACTAGGTTCTTTATATTGCTCATAAATACTATACAATAGCTCATGCACAATTATTGCTATTTCACTATCGAATGAAGATAATTTTATATTTGGGTCTAATGCAACCGATATGCTACAACAAGTTTGAAAAACAGTCATATATTTCTGTATAAAATATTTAAAATTGAAAAAATATCATATGCAACCCATAATTGGATAAGGTAATAACAATAAAATTAATGTTGCTCATGATATAGGCTTAAGTAACATAATTATAGCCTAAAAATAACAAATTAGTCAATTAATTTTATTACTGTATATTGTATTTGAAAATATGCAAACAAAAATGCTAATCTCAATTGCATGCTATTTTTAGATACTGTTCTCTTAAAACAAGGTTATTTTCAACAAGGTCATCAGTTATTTGACAAATTTGGAACATCTTTTCAATTATATTCTATGTGCTATCTTCAAGTCAGGTATGAGAAAAGACCTTTTGTTTGCTTGAAAAACCTTTTTAAGATCCTCAAACTATGTTTGGGATTTATAGATATAATTTACAAAGTTTTACAACTTTATAATTAAATTGATTACAAATTTTATACCCTTAAAAACCACAAAGTTTAATATATGAGCTGCACAATAAACATGGTCAAAGCCCTTGTTACCATATTCAGAATAAAGTTTTTATAGAATAAATGTCCAAATACCTTTATATTAGATGCATTGTTGGTGGTTGCAAAAACAATTTAAGAACTATTATTATAAAACAAAATTAACTTTCAAAATTTTTATTTATATATTTACTGGTATGTTATTTATAAAGTGGTACAATGGAGGTTGGTACAAAAGGTCCAAGCATCTATTGTAATTGCAAATTTTTGCCAACTTGTATTAAAAAATCATAAAGTTTCTTTTGCTTATTATTAAATACTTTATAAAATATATTGTTTTAATAGAAGAAAATATTGTAGATTACTTTATTAATAAATTGTTAAAAATCATTATTTTTAATAAGAGGAAAAAAAAAAAGTCTACTAGTCTATAATAATCCATTTTAAAAAATACTAGTTGATTTGTAAGATTTTATTAGCACTATAAAGTTTAATATTTGCCTTAATGGCTACTATAATTTCATTCTACTTTTCTAAATAGTTATTTTTAAAATTGGATTTAATAATAGAAAGTTCTATTTTCAATAAATAAGCTTTATTGCAAAGTTTGCAATATTATTTATTATTAATTTTAGTAAGTTTGTTTTAGAAAGAGTTCTTTTTTATATACTTTAAAGAATAGTTTGTTATTCTAGGTTCAAGTGCATTTTGAAATATTAAATCTAAAAAGGTAGGCTTAATTAAATTAATAAGTTTTTCAAATAGAATGTTTTTGTTTATCAAATAATGAAGTTCAAGTAAAAAAATTAATTTTTGTTTGTTATAAGATAGTAATTTTTTATTTGTTATATTAGGATCCCAAGCAATTTATTTTTTTTTAACAGGGCAATCCTGCTTTTATTATTTGGGATATGAGTACATTACTCTAGGATTTTAGACTATTGTCTACATTCTTTCTCTATCACAATAAAGACTCATCTGATTACCAAAATACTTAAATATAATCTGCCACAGTCAAGAATAGTCTCAAATTTTTGTCTTCTAATACATAGAATACTTCAAATTATCACTGACAAGCTCTTGCTAGCTTTGTCAGAATTGATCCTTTTTTTTAAAATTTTTTCTTTTTCATAAAAAGCAAAATGAAAAAGGTGAAAAATAACAACAAACTACAAGAAAACAAGAAAAAAAACAAAAAACTGATATAAAAAAGAAAAAACATAAGAAAAAAAGCCAATCCTAATATAGGAAAGAAAAAAAAGAAATAAAGAAAAAAGAACAAAACTGACAAATACTATATTTAAAAATTATATAATACTATACAAGAAATCACCTCACCTAAGTATTATATGTACATATTAAAAAAAAGAAACTACGTCTAATAGAACTTTCTAGAAAGAAATTTCAATTTGAATTACTCTAGAATATCTCACATGTCATTCATTATTTATCTCAAAGAACCCGATTTCACTAGTGACTTGATTCCAAATAGGTAGGTGCATTCCCAATTTGGAAAAGGTAAACACTACCGATCTTTTAAAAGAGTAAGCTAGATTTCCCACTTTTTGGTAAAATTTCAGAAAGCCCAAAGAGGAGTATTCAAGGTACCAAACTTATAAGGAGTGTAAGTTTTATGTTTTAAAGAATAATATATCTGACCAAAAGTTTACTTCTGCCTAAGCTTCTGTATTATAGATGCTGGTGAAATTAAACCATTTCACCAGGTGAAATGGTAAAATAGTTTTACTAAAATTACACCAAAATTTTATTTTGGTGAATTGGTAAAATTAGTAAAATTGGTGAATTGGTGAATTGGTAAAATTGGTGAATTGGTGAATTGGTGAATTGTTGAATTGGTGAAATGTTGAATTGAATTAGTGAAATGGTGAATTGATGAATTGGTGAAATAGTGAATTGGTGAATTGGTGAATTTGCTTAGTTCTATAAACGGTTAATAGTTCTGACCTCAAAGTGTGCCTGTAAAAACATAAAATGTAAAAACTTGAACAAAAACCTAACTAAATTCCAGGCTGAAATAATTTTAGACTCTGGAAATTCATTATTTTACCATTCTGCTATTTCACCATTCTACCAATTCACCAATTCACTATTTCACCAATTCACCAATTCACCAATTACACCAATTCACCAGTTACACCAGTTTCACTATTACCGATTGGTGATTGGTAAAATGGTGAAATCATTTCACCACTCTAATTTAATTTCACTAGTATCTATATTCTGTATCTTCTGACAAAAACTTCAGAGTTGTTGCCCTACTACGTCTTCTATAGTAACGAAGTCTTCCACCCAGAGGATTCAAATTCAAAAAGAGGTATTTTTTTTAGCTCTATTTCAGTTTTCTCACATCTAATCCAAAACCTTTAATCCAAGTCGCTTTTAGATAAAGTCTTTGTTAAGTACAAAATATTAACTTCGAAGTTTTTATAGGTTAGATCATTGTGAAAAATTTGGTATGAAGGATTATTAGAAAGAGTTGATGGGGTCCCAAGCAATTTATAATAGCTAAAGTTTTTAAAAATCTTAATAGATTACTAAAAACAGAAAAGATTTACAAAAAAATAGTTAAAAATTAGGTTAGCTGCGCAACGCAGTCGCTAAAACCAGGAACGTGATGAAAATTTTATCTTCCTCAACTGGTTATTAATCAACTTTCAGGCGTAAAATATGCTCTTCTCTTCTCTTTATTCGTTATAGTCAAAAGACTAACTTTTGCTCTTTCTATTTATATTAATTCTGTGATTACATATATTGTGTAACACTTATAATTCTCTAATTTTACTTTTTTCATTGAAACAACGTCCATGCCCGCTATTTTGAGAACTTACAGTAAATTTAAAATTAATTCTAACGTCAATGACTAGAATTAATTTGTCTGTGAAATCTGATGTCATTGAAATAACTGCTAATAAAACAAACTTGTTTGTTAATAAATCGATTGTAAAATAATCTTAACTGTAATTAAATTCTCTATGAACTAAGTTGCCTGTAAAGTAATTTTTGGTGATTGATACTACTGAATAGAATATTAAGTAAAAACTCAATAAAATCGAAATAGTCACAATAAATACAATTTGAATCTTAAAGCAGTCTGATAGCGATAGAGAATATTTTACCTGATTTCATTCCACCATATGATATATATTACTGCGTTCTCAGAATAACACAAATACCAAATCTGGTATTACAATCGGTTGGGAGAGCATGATGAAATTGGGCCAGTTTAGTTCGATCGTGAACAAATTGTGATTAAGGTTAAATGGTTTAAAACGATAACTAACTTATAATTACGGGTATAAGGGACCTCATTATTAATATAAACCAATACATTGGATTATTACAGAAACACTATCTACAATCCTACTTGTTCTTCTCCATAAGCAAAACCAAACCCTTATATATTTTTAATTCGTATGGGAGCTTTAATCACTATCCAAACAGGTGATCAAATCTCCAAATGAGTAATTGATCAGCCGTCTGGAGATTTAATTACCAGTTTGACCCGTTTGGGGCTTTGATCACCCGTTTGGAGATTCAATCACCCGACTATGCCATAATAAGAAATAAATAATGACAATATTAACTAAAAATAGAAAATGTTGATCATAAAACACCGGTATGCTCATACATGAAACGAACAGTAGAAGTATGTTACACCAGCACAGCACATTGACATATGAAATGATAGCTTTTTAACGCCCAACCAAATGTAAAACGACATTCTAGATGGAAGGTAACCATACGCCTTGTCAATTTGCATGACTACGTTCCTGGTACAGTCAACCCTCCATAAATGCAACTCGTAGGGACAAGCCTACAATGTGCATTTAGGGAGGTTTGCATTTAGAGAGAGCCAATTAAATTGCAGCTTTTAAAAATTAGATCATCAAGTTTGTGTAACTTCTACCAAAACTGTATAACCTATCTTAAATACTAAAATTTGATTGGCCCCGTGCATTTAGGGAGGTTAGTGTGATATAAAATTTTATTCAAGAGAACGTGCATTTACAGAATATAGAATGTGCATTTAGCACTAATAACATTTTATGGAATAGAAAAAAACGTGCATTTAGGGAGGTATTGCATTTATGGAGGTTGCATTTATGGAGGTCTGACTGTATTATCAAATAATCTGGACAGCAAAAATTCTGACCAAATATTTACGAAAAATGGAAAAGTCTATCAACTTTGCATGGCCTTCTAACAAAATGACCGGAATTGCAAAAAAGATCATAATCGACTTTGCAATAATAAAACCCTAACCACACATAAAGCTTTAACACACTAAGAAATTAGGCACTCGAATTACCGTTCAGCAGCATTCAAGATGGTCTATGCGATGATAGACACGTGAAAATTAAGTATCGAGACGGTCCGTGCGATGATAGACAGGTGAAAATTAAGCACCAAGTGATATATAGTATCACGTGGACCAATCAGATCCAAGATTTTGTGGAGCAACGACATTTCGATTGGCGTAAAACCATCACTACATGATATTCATCACTTCGTTCCTGGTATAAGCATTAATATTACTAAATATAAAAAAAATTTATACAAAAAATAGTTAAAAATAAGCAAAACCAAATAGTATTCTATTTATATATAGCTCAGGGTTTTGTTATATTATACTATATTAAATTAAAAAAAGTGTGACCCTGAGTCAGATAGTGCAGTAATTAGCACTCCCGAATTATATTCGCAAAGTTGCTAGTTCGAGCCTAGTAGATTACAGAAATCGTATTAGGACTACGAATAGTAAAAGATCTATGTGAGGTGTCAAACATTTCCACTGTTTTCGGACATGGTACTACAACGATAATGAGTTGTGTAACATAGCTATGGGGTCATACAATATCCAGAAAAGGAAAAAATCTGACAAAAAATGTCGTAAACATAAGGACCATCCACTATAAAAAAGGAATAAGACGAATGTGAATAGAGGACAAGGGTACAGACCGAATTAGAAAGTTTTGACCAAATCAGAAAGTACTACACCAACCAAAAATGGAAAAATAGCTCTCGGGCAGATGAAAATGGCTGACCAAGATAGCATACCGGTGGAATAAATAGTTCCTTAAAGTTGCCTAGGATCCAAATAGGTACAGGGCACCGGATGTGGTGAGCTTGCTGGAATTATCCGTGAAAAATTGGATGATTTGAGTGAGGTATAGATTAGGAAAACCTTACTATATATGTAAATAGACCTTTGAAATAATGAATTAATAAACAGAGTGCCAGCTGCACCCTTGGGGTTCTGCCAAGGTTAAAATAAAAAAAAAATTAAAAAAAGTTAAAGAAAATTAATTATTGTAATTCTTTAAATTAAAAAAAAAGTCAAAGAAAATTTATTATATAATAGTAATTTTTTAAATTAAAAAAAAAAAATACAGTGGGTGTGGCAACTTAGAGAAGTTGGTAAGTTGTCACCCCAAGTGGCAGGTCTAGAGTTCAAATCCCACTAGTGACGCTTTTGAAAAATAAGACCTGTGTTCCGGTAACTGTTTCCTGTCGATTGGTTGGGTACATTACCTGTAGTCCTTGGTAACCATCTCGAATAAGAGCTTTTGAGTGAAGTTGTACCTCGTGATACAGATAAATTCAAGGAACTGGGGAAACAGAAACCCATTTGGCAAGACCCGAGTAAGGAAATAGCAAAGATCTTTGACAGTGCTACCAAAACCGGAGGTCGTTTAAAGCCTGGCACTTTACAAAATCACCCAAAGTATGAGAAATCACGAAACACAGGTTATCTCAGCTGTTTTTGAAAATGACATAGAATCTACTGTTCACGAAGATGCTTACCGGTATTTTTTTTATTTTTTAATTTTTTTTTATTTTTTAATTTTTTTTTTAATTTTTTTTTCTCATACTCGTTTTCTCATGGCATTTCTTTAATATATTTAAAGTTTATAAGTTTGTCGGGATCTAGATTTCAAGTACTGTATATGGTTCTAAACTTTGGCAGTTAAGTATTCTTTTTTTTTTTCTTTTTTCTTTAGCGGTATTTATATTTCTTTTTCTTGTAGAGATTGGCCTTATTAGAATTCAAAGAACCGGCGATAGGGTTCTGAACTTTAGTGAGTACTAACTCATGCTAGTCAAGAAAATTTGAACTTAGTTTGGAATTAAGAATAGAACCGAAGTACAGTCGGACCTCCATAAATGCAGCCTCCATAAATGCAATACCTTTCTAAATGCACGTTTTTTTCTATTCCGTAAAATGTTATTAGTACTAAATGCATATTCTATATTCTGTAAATGCACATTCTCTTGAATAATATTTTATATTATACTAACCTCCCTAAATGTATGTAGCCAATCAAATTTTAGTATTTAAGATAGGTTATACAGTTTTGGTAGAAGTTATACAAACTTGATGATCTAATTTTTAAAGCTGCAATTTAATTGGCTCTCTTTAAATGCAAACCTCCCTAAATGCACGTTGTAGGCTTGTTCCTACAAGTTGCATTTATGGAGGGTTGACTGTACTAAATTCTTTTTTTTTTTTTTTGTGTTTTTTGTTTTTTGTTAAATTTTTTAGAATGTACTAATATCTTTTGTAGTTTAGTTGAAACATAGAATCGCAGTAAGATCTGGGAACTGGTTTTCTTTTTTTTTGCTTAATTACCGCGACTTAATACTATTATAATGTAGTTATTATTATGTATAATTTTGTATTAGAATGAATAAAAAATTACCGGTATACGTCGAATTAAAACTTGTATTAGATTAAACCAATTATGATGTCGCTAATACCTACCTAACGAACTCAGTAGCATTAAAATTATTTTAATTATGTAATATTTTTAAGATATATATTTTAATAAAAATAGGTTAAATAGGTTATGCATATNTAAAGAATATATTTATTTATTTATTTACAATATGATTTAAAGAATTTTTTAAATTTTTAATAAATTCGGCTTTTTCTTGTGGGTTTCCTTCATTCTCCACCTTCCAGTACGCACTTCGGGTTCTTTCTATTAATTCATTAACAATTGAATGCCTTTTTTTAGCGGCTTTTTCTGCTTCAGTTTTTTTAGGCAATTCTATTTCCACTAATTCACGACGCTCATATATTTCGAACCCATTTTCTACAAACATATTTTGAAATTGCTCCCACACATTTGAAGTTAATAGTTGGTTATCACCATACACATGTTCATGGAAAATATGGCAGCAAGGAAGTAAGTACCGAAAAAAGAACAAGCAGGAACAACTAGGCAAAGTTAAACTGGGAGGTTTTTTACCTTTCGCGATCCTTTTTTCAACGGCACAAGCTTCATCAACAATTAACTGTTGGATTGGAAATGAAAACTTATGAATTTGATCAAGATTCTCATTATCAATACCAACAACTGAAATCCGCTTAATTCTGAATTCAAATGCCACATGTTCCGAGTCGGTGCGTTTTTTTAAATCCAGGGTGACGATTTTATGACATGCACCTAATATAAATAGAATAAATAACGTTTAATAAAAAAAAAATTTTTAACTATTTTTTTTAAAAAAAAAAAAAAAAATCGAGCTACTAGTCTAATTAAAAACACGATTTTTGTATTATACCTATTAAACCATGACTCGATGATGTTGTCCTTTTTAATTCACTATGGTATGATTCCAGGGCATTTGTCAAAGTCACTTGTAATAAAAGTGGTGAATGCTGTCGAGCCTATAAAGCCCATCGATTTGAATTGTTTTGATAATTTGGCTTAATATAATTTTTTATGCCAGTAACTTGACACAAGTCAATCGCCTCTTTGATAAGCTCATCACATCTGATCTTTGTAGTTTTATGCATTGCTTGGATCATTTTTTCTTGGGCCTTTGTTTCATATATTTTATTCATCCATATCTGTACTACATGAACTGTGCAAAGAATTACTGTTCATTCTTGCTCACCGCCCTGGAGACCCGGAAATGCTTTTATTACACTATTGGCCTCAATATGGCTTTGGTCGGCAAGGTTATATCGTGGTTTCCAATGGCTTTCAAATTTTTTTATGATTTTTAAAGCATCCACAACCATGTCACTGTCTTCTTTATCAACAAAAAAATAGGCACCAACATCCCAACACCCATACATATTCCATATGTACAAGGTAAACAGGTGGCAATCATACTTGTTGGTTTTATGCGTCGAATCGATAAGAGTTAACCATCCATATTGTTCGAGTTTGACAAGTTGAAAGGAAATATAAAAACCAGACCATATGTAGCGCGACAAGAAGTAACGTAATGTTCAACATAATAACCTTAATTTTTTAAAAAAAGAATACTTTCTTTTATATCAGTTTCTTTATTTAAATTGCCCCCTAAATTATTATTTTGCACCTCACAGACTTTATATTTAATATTTGTAACCTCAGCATGTTTTAGTTCCTTAATGCTTGAGCCCAGATCCAACATCCTAGTTGCATATTCTTTAACTGCATTCATGATAGCAGTTGGTGGGTAGTCTTTGGCTGCTTCTTCCTCAAATAATTTCCATACTGCTTCCGAGCGCTTTAGCTTTTCACTTTCATCAAGTGTATGTGTATGATCAGGGCTTTTATTATATCGCTCTACCTGCACTTTTTGTGCACTAACAAAACGTAACATCTGAATTTTTGCAGAGCAAATATTGGGTGAACGACCTTTGTTTTTCGCCGCTTTTCAACAGGAATTCCTTCCTTTCGACTACTGGAATGATTATACTTCATAAATTGGCACGCAAATGCCTTCCAAGAATTACTATTGGCATGGTTTTTATAACTGTACCTTGTCCACACATTCGTAACAAGTGGCCACCATTCTTGATCGAATTCATCCATTAGTACTTCAAATGGTTCACCAATATTGAAGAGAAGTGCTCGTCTTTGATCAGAGTTTGTAGATTGCGATGTACAAACCTTTATTCCTTCGTATACTGCAGGTGCTTCGTTTGCTAGTATTTCTAATATTTCTTCATTTTCCTCTTCGCTATCTTCCAACACAATTACTTCGTTTTCTTCTAATACAGTCCTTTCATTTTCATTTCCCTCCAAACCACCTTCACTTTCGTCAACTTCAATTTCCTCGAACACAATTCCTTCTCTAACTACAAAGTTATCCGCCATACAAAAAAAAAAANTTGCTAGTATTTCTAATATTTCTTCATTTTCCTCTTCGCTATCTTCCAACACAATTACTTCGTTTTCTTCTAATACAGTCCTTTCATTTTCATTTCCCTCCAAAGCACCTTCACCTTCGTCAACTTCAATTTCCTCGAATACAATTTTTTCTCTAACTACAAAGTTATCCGCCATACAAAAAAAAAAAAAGTTTTTTTAAAAAGAAAAAAAAAAATACAATGCGTTTTATTTAATGTAACGCTAAAATTATAATAAAACCCAATATCACACGATGACTCATTAAAGCTTTAATATGCGGCTTCATAAAAAAATTTTGTTTTAAATTTTTTTTAAAAAAAAAAAAAGATGTAGATTCTATTTTAACTCAAAAAAAATCGGAATCACTACTTATTCTGTGATTTTTGTACTTCGGGTGATTTTGTGAGGTACCAGGCTTTAAACGACCCCCAAAACCGGAATATTGAACCAGAGCTGAAGAACTGGACGTCGACCTTAGAGACAAGGTCTACCAACCTGGCCGCCGGATCGGGTACCGGAGGAAAGGACCTATGTTATAGAAGTAGGCACCAGAGGGAGAAAAACCATAATGGCACCTAATGCCAAGTAGATCAACCCTTTCGGGCCAACTGGATTGGAAGTCTGAGATGTATTAATGAAAGACCAATAGAAAAGTGATAGTTGGTACTGGGGTTGGAGTGAACCTTACAAGAGCAGAAGTAGGTAATGGTAGCGGTTAGGTATCCTCTGACTGCAAGTTGCTTGTCTCAGTAAGTGTGTAAGTTACCGAAGTGTAGATAATATTTGTGTGGGACAGGAACTGCTTTACCAAGTATACTACGAGGATAAATTAGTCCTAAGGGGATGTAGTTAGCATCTGGGACTGTCTTCGACTAACTAATGTATCGGAGGGCTATACCAGTGATCACAAGTAGAATTGATATGCGAAGCTTGAACCAGATGGTTTAAATAGGCAATCCTCTAGTCGGGTTGTAGGTATGGCAACTAGTGTAGAACCTTTAGGCAGACTACTTCAATTAGACAACCAAAAGTTGTACGTGTGGCTAGTTGTACTTTCATTCAATGTAACAATTGTGGGGCTGCCCAAAAAGGCGCCCTTGATTCACAGGCTTGATTAAATAAACTCACACCCAGAGTAGGAACTTTGATATAAAAAAAAAAAAAAAAATACAAAGAAGCCATATTACACAAAAATAACCTAATATGATTGGTTGATATAAATATATATTAAATTAGAAATATATATACATCAGAAAATTTGATACATAGATATTGATCGATATATAGCACTTAATTGCCAATCCAGATAAGATCGGCAATATTTCTATATTTAGAATTGGGGCAAAACATTATATAAACAAGGTAGTACAAAATCTGGATCAGGCCTGTATATATAAAATTTTTATATGATTTAAAGAATTTTAAAGACGTTTTTACTTATATTTTCTTATCTACTAGTCCGATTTTAATAAAATTTTACTAGTAAATGCACAAGAACCTGCTCTACAACTTTACTTATCAAAAAAATAATATTTACTTAGTACAAAAAATCTTTTTATTAGGCCTAAAACAGATTTACTAATATATTGTTTATATATTTGTTTATTCCCAATTCCAAATATGGTAATAATATAGCTATCCGGATTGGTAATTAATCGTTTTATATCGATTATATAATATCGTTAGGGTATAGACATTTATCAGGTGATTTCCACCTCTTAAGAGGGTACCCCTCTCCCCCACCTGATACTAAACTAGCCAATCAAATTCAAGCAAATAATATATACAAACCGGACCCAGTTTGGTTCAGATTTGGTCTGAAGTCTGCATACTGAACCAAGATAATATGGTTCTATATATTTCTTGGTGCTGAACAAGTTTACTGTACTTAGTGCATAAAGTTAGAATTAATTAGTAAAATTTTGTGAATCATAAGATTTTATAGGATTTTATTAATAAAATTCTATAAAATCTTATAATTCACAGATTTTTATTAATTAATTCTAACTTTATGCACTAAGTAAGCATGTTCAGCATTTAAAAATACATCAAATCGGCATAATTGTTTTTATTTTACTTGAAATTTGGAGAAAAGATGCTTAAATTTGACTTTTTTGATCAAAAATCCAAAATTATGCATCTATTCTCCAAATTTTAAGTAAAATAAAAATAACTCTGCCGATTTGATGCATTTTTAGGTGCTGAATATGTTTACTTAGTGCATAAAGTTAGAATTAATTAATAAATATTTGTGAATTATAAGATTTTATAAAATTTTATTAATAAAATTCTATAAAATCTTATAATTCACAAATTTTTATTAATTAATTCTAACTTTATGCACTAAGTAAACATGTTCAGCATTTAAAAATACATCAAATCGGCATAATTGTTTTTATTTTACTTGAAATTTAGATATTAGATGCATAATTTTGGATTTTTGATCAAAAAAGTCAAATTTAAGCATCTTTTCTCCAAATTTCAAGTAAAATAAAAACAACTCTGCCGATTTAATGTATTTATAGGTGCTGAACAAATTTACTTAATGCATTATATTAGAATTACTTAGTAAAATTTGGCGAATAATAAGATTTTATAGAATTTTATTAATAAAATTTAATAAAATCTTATGATTCATAATATTTTACTAATTAATTCTAACTTAATTGACAATTCGCGAATGAATGAGAATGAAAATTGGAGATAAGTTAATTATAAAAATTACTAGTAGTACTAAAATCTAGATTTTCCGCGATTTATAATAAAATATCATATAAAATTTTGGTACCTAGTTTTTGAATATATATAGAATAATCAGTTTAAAATAATTTTTAAATTTTTTTTTATAAAAAGATAGAAAAATTCATATATCTATTGTAGGTTAAATTTTATCTATTGTTATATTTAAATAAATTATACTTACTAGATCAGAATCGTAGATTTGAAATTTTGTTTTTTTTTTTTTTAATCTTAAGACCCAGCGCTCTTCTCTGTAACCCTCCTTGTGAGCACCCTCCACTTTAACCCAACTCTGATAAACCAACCGGCTTGCCTTACGCCGCCCAGAAGATCTCTTTCGTCGGAGCTTTGGCCACTCGGAAATGTTACTGTGATGAAGGCTTCATCCGGCTTGCCTTTCGCCGCCCAAATGTGGGTCCTGCACCGCATTATTTAACTTCCTGCAGGACGGGCCGAGCCACCTCAGTCCTGTTTCCTGTGGGTACGTATACATTACACGGAAATGCCACCATCAAGTTCGTGCCTCATTGGACCGACCTTATATCTTGTATGACTTCGGTTATTTCTAATCAGGTTCTGACTATCAAATTCAATTTTGCCGCCAAGCGGTATTGAACCGGCAACCTTCGATTGGGGACCTGGGAGCATAACCGCTATGCTATCGACCCGCAGGTCACGTAGATTTGAAATTGCAATAAATTTATATATGAATTTTATATAGTAAATTCTCATTCATTCGCGGATTGTCAATTAAAGGATTAAGTAAACTTGTTCAGCATATAAAAATACATTAAATCGGTATAGTTGTTTTTATTTTACTTGAAATTTGGAGAAAAGATGCTTAAATTTGACTTTTTTTGATCAAAAATCCAAAATTATGCATCTATTCTCTAAATTTCAAGTAAAATGAAAACAATTATGCCGTTTTGATGTATTTTTAAATGCTATACATAGTTACTTAGTGCATAAAGTTAGAATTCATTAAATAAAATTTTATATTTTTAATTATTATTATTAAAAATTTTATATAGTTATTTTGGGCAATTTTATTGGCTAATAATACTATATTATATAGCACCTGATAATCCCTCTGACCCCCTCCCCCCCTAAAAAATCAGATGATAAATGTCTATACCCTTATATATCGATTAAAATATCGTTATATATCGATTAATTAGATAAAAATCGATATATATCATAATATCGTTATATATCGATTAATTGAATAAAAATCGATATATATCTATAATCGATATATATCATTTTTTTATATTAAATCATTATATATCTATAAATCGATTATAAGGATTATAATCATAATTATTTGAAATAATATATGGGGACCTTCACAGCAAAAGGTGGCAATGAACCAAAAAATTTTATTTTGTAATTTTGTAAAAATTACATGCCAATTACTCTAATTCTTTAAGAAATTGCATTTTTAAGAAAAAAAATTTTTTGGTCCATTGCCACCTTTTGCTGTGGAGGTTCCAATATGACGATTAGCAGATTTTTAACGATTGTATAGTGTTTTGACTGCATTATGAAAATTTCAACCCGGATCACCAGATAAAAAAAAAAGTAAAATTTCAAAAAAAAGTATGTTAAAAAAAAAGAGAAAGACAAAGTAAAAAAACTGGTATAGGAAAAAAAAAAAAAACTGTTTTTGAACGATTTTTACCTCTCTCTCCCTTTTACCCCCTCTCCCTTTTTCACCTCTCTCTTTTTTTTTTTTTTTTT